>PVJA010006379.1:33571-63773 GCA_004027025.1 Myocastor coypus
CCCCCCCCCCCCCCGGTTTAACTAGTGAAAGAGTAACATTTTTTTTCCTTCTTCTAAATGTAGGCCCAGGGCTGGTGAGATAGCCTAGCGGTCCAAAGCTCCTGCTTAGGCAAGCTTAGGCAACTGCAGGGGCTGCGGTTTGATCCCCAGCACCAACCACGTGCTGCACCAGCCCCACCCCCAGGGTAGGCTGAGCTGGTCATAACATAAAGTTAAATAAATAAAGGAATAAATGAATAAATGCAGGCACTCCTGTTTATGCCCAAGCAAAAAGGCTGAGAATCTTTAGTGGGAGAGTGAACTTTGTGTCTTTCTTTCTCAACGTGAGTTTCAAAGTTCTGCGCAAGTCTGCAGAAGGAGGATCTTCTTTAGTTTTGGGGTCTAGGTTCTTCATAGATTTCTAGAGGCTCTTGGGACTGATGATTCATACAAACCCTCTTAGTAATAGACAAGAACCCCAAACTCAGGGGAGACCCCACATGAACTTTTGATGACTCCTGCCCTCTTGCCCAATTCCTCTTTCTGCCAATGGGTGGGCACCTACTGTTATGTTTATAGGGTCCCTCTGGCTAGTTGTCCACCACTTTGGCTGCATAATGGAACGACCTTGTAAACTTTAGAATACTGATGCCTTCCCTGAATCTCTTAAGATTGTGGCTTAACTGATTTGTATTATAGCTCGGGTTGGTCAGTTATATAAGATTTGTAGGGTTTTTTTTTTTTAATTTTTTTTTTTTTATCTGTATCGAAGTTGAGGGCTTCTGGTATAAGCGGGGTGTGTTGCTTCAGTTTCTAGGCATCATCCACAGAAACAGTCTACCCATCAGAAGAGAGAGGCCTCTCTTCTCACTACTTTTTTTGGAATTGGGGATTTAAACCAATTCCACTGAGTTATATCCTCAGCTCCTCAGCACCCGAACCCTTTTAAAATTTTTATTTTAACATAGGATCTTGCTAAATCACTAAATTGCTTTTAGGTCTTGGGTTTAGACCCAGTCCCAATGAAAAAGAACCAATCAAAAAAGAAAAGAAAGCAACCAATCAACAAATAAATAAGTAAATAAAAGACTTTTTTGTTTTTTTACATTCTAAAGGTAACATAAAGGAAAAAGATTAACTACAAACTGGAAGAAGATATAAATGAAAAAGGATTGGTATCTGCAGTATATAAAAAAATTCAATATTGGCAGCCTGTGGCTTAGCTCAGTTGCTTAAGTGTCTATTCCGGCAATTGCAGTTAGTTGCAGGAGAATGGGGTTCGATCCCCAGCTCTACAAGCCTTACCTGACTGCCATTAAAGCAGCCTGAGCCAGCCCCCCCACCCAAAAAAAAATTCAGTACTAAGAAGCAAAACAAGGGGAACAGTTTTGAATAGGTATTTCACAGAGAAGGGAATTTTTTATTTTTATTTTATTTTTTTATATTATGGCCGGTTCAGCCTTCCCTGGGGGTGGGGCTGGTGCAGCATATGGTGCTGGGGATAGAACTGCCGTCCCTGTGATTGTCTAAGCTTGCCTAAGCAGGTGCTTTAGACCACTGAGCTATCTTGCCCACCCAGGGAATTTGAATGGCCAATAAATATATGAAAACATTCTCAACCTCATGAATAAACAAGGAACCTGGGTGTGGTGGTGCAGGCCTGTAATCCTGGCACTGGGAGGCTGAGGCAGGAGGAACACTGTCTGTTCAAGGCCAGCCTGGGCTACAAGGTGAGCTCAAGGCCAGCCTGAACTACATAGTGAAACCCTGTTATAAAAAGACAAACAAAGAAACAAGGAAATTCAAATTAAAACTATAGGATTTCCCAGAGTGCCTTGCAAGTGGTGGGCATGATAACAGGTCTAGAAGGGGCACTTGCCGACATGCATGGACCTTACAGATATAAAACTGAATGAAAAGAGTTTCAGAGGAATGGAAGGAACTTCCTGATGCAGAGAAAAAAAGCATATGGGCCAGGAAACAGCTCAGTAGAACAAGCACTTGCCTGGCAAGCACAGGGTCCTGAGTTCAAGCCCTGGTACCACAAAACAAAACAAAAAACAAAACACAAAACAAAACAAGCAAACAAAAATGGAAAGAAGTAATAAGAAAGAAAGAGTTATCACTGCTTGGAAAACCAAAAAAAAAGCTCACATAGCTTATAACATTTTTCTATCTGAATATATTTAGTCCTGTGACGGTCCTATGATACAGTGATGTAACAGTCATATGATGGGCACTGGGAGCTGCTTGCTGTTTGCTTGTACAAGCTTCCATAACCCTTTGCTTTATTCACACTGTCAGTTTCTGTCATAAAGAACCTATGACAACCAGGGTCCACTAAGTCACAGGAGCAGGTGAGGCACACACCTGTCTTCTGTCTTCCAGTAGATATTTTATCTCAACACTTATAATGTTGACCAGGTTCAAAGTAATTAAAGCTGGCTGTAACTGGAAATACACAAAGACTCAAGTATCTTCTAATGTACACGGCTGGATGATGCAACCTTCAAAACTGATCTTCGTATATTCCTGGCAGTAGATTGCTTGCCCCTGCATCTGCTTTGAATTTGAGATATTCTCTTTCCTGTGAGGCAGCTGACACTCTCCGGGCCTCACTGCTGAGGTCATGTGAAATTAAACCTATCATCTAGCCAGATCTTGCTCTTGTTGCTTCCAAAGCTTGGACTAAGAGAGCTTGAGACAAGCTCCCAAAGTCACCACTTGGCAACAAACAAAAAATATCCTATGTGCACAGAAAATTATTTTATGTAGATTACCAGTTCCATAAAATTGCTTTTGGATCTGAGTTGATGTTGGAAGTAACTCTTGTGGGCATTGAGATGTCATTTGAGTAGTTACTGGGCTGACAAGGAAGGTGCCACGGGTGCAGATGGCCACGATGCCTGCGATTGAGAATATGATATAGGAGAGCGGATTCTCTTATTTCTTGAAGGTGGAGACTTTCTTTCTTTCCTTCCTTCCTCCCTCCCTTCCTTCCTTCCTTCCTTCCTTCATTCCTTCCTTCCTTCCTTCCTTCCTTCCTTCCTTTCCTTCCTTCCTTCTTTCTTTCTTTCTTTCTTTCTTTCTTTCTTTCTTTCTTTCTTTCTTTCTTTCTTTCTTTCTTCTTTATTTTTTTGAGATAAGGTTGCTAAATTGCCTAGGATGGGATCAAACTTGTGCTTCTCCTGCCTCAGCCTCTTAGAGGGCCACGATTATAGGCATGTGTCAGCCTGCCTGGCTGGAGACTCTTTACCTTATTTGTGTACATGTTATTTTAGCTAAGAAGGCTCAGAGAAAGAGATCTACATATTAGGGAAAATGAAGAGGGCAGATCAGATTCATTGATTTATGGGACATAGAAAGATAATGGTGCCAACAACTGAAAAAGATAATTTTGTGAAGTTTGGAAAAAGAAATACTGTATTTCTGCATGTACTGAGTGAGATAGAGTAGCATCCACAATTATTCTACAGATAACTGGAAATGCAGATGAATATAGAGCTAGGCACATATATTTGTAGGGAACAGAGAGGAAACAAGTTCTTTAAGAAATGTCCCTCTTCCCAACTCTTATGCACTTGCTCCAGTTCTACTTTTGGTGTTCAGACAATAACCATGATGCCATCTCAGCCCCTGCACCCCAAGGAGTCTTCTTGGCTAGTTCTCCAGCCACACCTTTTAGTGAAGGGAGAGATCCCTAAGGCAAAGGGCTATGTCCCCTCCTGGACCCTGTACAAGTTTCCCTCCTAAGGCTTGGATCAATAGCCTCCAACATTGGAAGTTTCACTGGTGGCCCACTGCAATTGTGGAACATTGGACTGGTATGCATCTGCTTCCTCTTAATTCAAAGAGAAGAATTTTCTTTTCTTTTTCCTTAGCAACATCAATAGGATGGTGGGTCATGCCCACACACTGTGCTCTGTGGAACTATTGTGAGGACAATATGCAATGTGTCAACTGTTAAAAAAAGAAAGGGGAAAAAGAAAAAAAAAAAGTAATGTTTATAGAAAGTGTTAATGTTTAATTGTTTGATCAATCTTATATACCTATATCTATTGATCTAAACTGATCTGATGACGAAAATATGTAATATAACCATTGTTAAATTTAAATAAATAAATAAATAAACAAACAAAAAACAAAAACAAGTTTCCCTCCTAAGTTTTTTTTTTTTTTTTTTTTTTCTGGTACTGGAGATTGAACTCAGGACCTTGCTCTTGCCAGGCAGGCAACCGCTTATTCTGCTGAGCTGTCTCCCCAGGCCCTGCCACTGCCTTTGGTCCAGAAAGAATTTATGTCTTGCAATCTTGCATTTACACATATTAATATATCAAAAGCAACTTAGAAAACCTAGAAAGGTCCATTAGGTAGTATGACCCCAGTCCAATCTGCCAAAGTAGAATTTGGGAGGAATTTTACCACAAAGTAGCACCAAATAACTATTTTTTTCTCCTCCTTTTGCTCTTTGGCTGACTTCTGCCTTGTTCTCCCTGTCAGTGTGTCACTGCCTCAGATTGGTCTTCTCTGGCTATCCTATGTCATACAGGTATTTCTGGTTTTTCTCCTTTATGTCTTGTTTCATCAAATGTTGTGAGTACTATGAGGTACCTGGATCCCAAATCCATGGCTTCATGGAACTTATTATTATTGAGCATCTGTTAAGGTGCCAAGCACCATTTACATTTCCTAGTTTTAATCCTATTAGTCATGCACTATTATCTTCATTTTGCAGGTACAGAAACCAAGGCTCACAGGGGTTAAGTAACCTGCCCAAGCTTAGCTAGTAAGGACTGGACCTAAGTCCAAGCATCATGGGCATTCCCTTTTCTCTTTCTTCTTGTGAGCCTCACAGTTATAATTGTTTGTTTTGAGTGAGGTGTTTTCTGTTGCCTTGGAATGGGTGTCTAGGCCCAGAGGAGACCCTGTTTTAGGAGTGGTCCCAGCCATGATTGATGTAGCAGAAGTGTTGGGAAAACCAAGGACTTCGTTCTGTCCCAGGTCTATGAGGAGAAGGCTAAGATGCAGAAGGGGTGAGATCCTCAAAGCACTCTGTGTTAGGGAGGTGCAGAGCTCCTGCAGGAAGAACTCCAGGAAGGGTGGTGTATGTTATCAGTCAGAGCCAAAAGAAAGGAGAAGACTGGATTAATATAGCTTCAGAGGTCTCACTGAGCTTAGTCTTTCTCTCAGTGAGCCCCCAGCCCCCGAAACTTCTCTCATTTATTGAGGGCTACTAAGAGGCTGAGGAATATGCCTAACTAAGTCGGTGGGAGCAAGCTGTTATTTACATCCTTCCGCATTCACCAAACTCTAAAGTTCACTTATCACTAATTGGTAACTTCCCAGGTAAAGGAACAAAGAACAGACAGCACGCTGCCTCTAGGAATCTGTTACCTGGTCTCCAGCTTGCAGGAATGACTAGGGGCTGGTTTCCTTAGGCTCTGTTCTTTGTCCCTTGCCCCCTTGGGACAGTAAGCCTCTGACTCAGATCACTACAGAGGGGCTCTTGAGTCTCTTCCTCTTCCAGGTCAGTGACAGCTGGGCCTTTGCTGAGGGAATCATCAGCGTCACATTTCATGGCTGAACACCTGTCAGGGCAACAGTTCCATTGCAAGCTGTGTTCTAGGGGAAAAGGAACAGAAGCAAGAGAAAGCAGGGCTGAAAAAAGGAACGTTCATGGGCAGCATCTCCTATGCTTGGCATGGCTGAAGGGTTGGATCTTCCTTGGATAGAAAGGACACTGAGGAGAGTACTAGGCCTGCAAAGACTTGGCTAGCAGCTACCTGAGGTGCCTGGTCTTTGCAAGGCAGGCTGCCCTGCAGCCAGGGTCGTGGAGACAGCAGGTGGCAGGAGCTGGGGTAGGCAGGAAATGCTCGTGCCCTACTCTGCCTTCCCACCCCCAATGCAGAGGGAACCAGAGCCAGGCAGGGGCCACTAGGGAGTCCTGAATAGGCCAGGCCTTAGCTACTAGGAGGGCAGAGGCCTTTAGATAAAGCAAGACATGAGCTAAGAGTCTAAATTGGTCTGGAATAAATTTGCATAAGACAAATACTATACAGTCTCATTTATACGTGGAATCTAAACCAGCCAGACTCTTAGGAATAAGAGAGTAGAATGGTGACGAAGAGAGTCTGAGGGAGCTAGAGGTGCATGGGGGCAGGGAGATGTTGGCCAGAGGAGACAAAGCTTCAGTTTTGGAGGATAGTTAAGTTCCAGTGGTCTTTCACATGGGGAAGTAACTGTAAGTACTGCTAACATAGGTTCTGAAATTGCTAAGAGGGTTACAATGTTCTTACCACAAAGAAATAGGGATGTGAAGTGATGAGGTGTATGCATGTATTAAAGCACCACATTGTGCCTCATCAATATATGTGGTTATTATTTGCTAATTAAAACTTTTTAGTTTTAAAAAGATATATGGGGGCTGGGGAGATATCTCAGTAAAATAAGCGCTTGCCTGGCAAGCACAAGGGCCTGAGTTCAATCCCCGGTTCCACAAAATAAATAAACAAACAAACAAACAAACAAACAAACAAATAAATTAATTAAAAAAAAAAAAGATATACGTGGCCTCTGAGTTCAATCCCTGGTTCCTCAGGTCCTGATGGCCAGATAGCTCAGCAGACCTAAAATGCCTACTTAGGGAGATGCAGTGGCCAAGGGTTCAATCCCTGTTGTGCCATGCCAGCCCTGCCCCCGGGGGCATGCTGAGACAGTGATTGAGACTGGGTGTGGTGGCGCACATGCCTGTAAACCCAGCTCTGAGGAAGCCGAACACAAGCGGATCACTCCAAGTCCTATCTACATAGTGAGACCCTGTACACCCTGTAGAAGCCGTCCCAAATATGGCCTGAATCATAAGTGATTTGTGGTGAGCATGGCTTGGAGCTTATAGTTTCAGGACAATGTGAGTATGAGGTGCTCAGTCCCCAAGTCTGTCTATGGGACTGAGGAAGAGGGATTTGCAGGACTTTTAAAATGTGTGCTGCAGGGCTTGGGTAATGATAACATACGCTAAGGGCTTTGAAAAGTATAAAATGAGGGGAAATGTGAGGATTTATACACTTAGGGCAGAACACTGCCAGAGTTAGCAGTGGGCCTCTGCAGGCTCTGGTCTTATTGTTTATTTATAGAAATTGCCTAGGGAGTAGAGAAGAGGAGGGGAAGCAAAACTATGTTTCTGCCTAGCAGTGTGTTTGCGTACGTGCGTATAAGACAAGAGCAAGACAGACAGAGAAAAATTTCCCCAGGCTCCCATTTGCCAGATGCTTCTTGCCGTCTTCCTTATCCCTCTCTTACTTCCTCAGCTCCCAGCCGGCTCAGGCTAGTTCTGTCTGGACACCCTGTCTGACCTTGAACTATCACTCAGTCCTTCCGGATACTGCCTCAGCCAGGGAGAGCCAAGCTCTGGCAGAGGCCTCCCTAGAAATAATTCACTGTGAAAGCTGGGTTTGTTCTCTGCAGAGGGTGAAACAGGCTGTTGCCCTGACCCCAATCCTCACTCCAGTCCTTCACAAGGACTCTTTGGGAACCACCCTGCCTGTGCTTGGGATGACCTCCATCCTTAAAGAAATGGGAGAAAAAGAACAACAAGGCTTGTTTCCTTTCCAAATAAAAGGAACATGCTGAAGTGCATTTTGCTGCTACCTGGCAAGCATGGGGTGGGGGAGGGGAGGCTCAGTCACCCTTCCTTTCTGTTATCTGGGAACTTGGCCTGCAGGTACTTTGTGACACTCAGCTGGCCGCATGTCACCCTGAAAGAGGCACTGGAGTTCCTCCAAATACCAATCTTGCCACGCTTAGTCTTTATGTGCAAGGTGAGCTGTGTTCATTGTGTGTGTTTGTAATTAGGGGGATGGAAATTGGGTAGGAGCCACCTGAGAAGTTTCAGGTAAGACCCTGCTCTACCCCAGGGCCTGTGCCCGGTACAGGGGAGAACAGGAGGGCTGTTTAAAGCCCCGGGAACTGGAAGATGCCTCCCTGACAATAAGCAAATGGAAGGCGCAACCCTTAAGAAGAGGGGCTGGGGAGGGGCTTTTTGTTGTCGGCTCTTTGGAGTACAACTTTATTCTGATTATAAATGAAAAGGATCAGGAACAACAACAGCAAGACAGATTTCACCAGCAAACATTGTGATGACTGTAGCAGCCTTCTGTTTGAAACTCAAGAAGGAGACAACTGTGTTCCAAGCAGCCAAAAAAATGGACTGGCACTTTCACATGCTGAAGCCCGTTTCTCTCATTTTGCACTGCCACGATGAAGCACCTGTCTGCTTAGCTAGACAAAGGGTGTGACAGGTAGCCCTGAGATATCACAGGGCAGCTCTTATAAAATTAAGATTCTTTTTAAAAAAATTCTTTTAAAAAATCTTATTTATTTGGTACACAGTCCTGCTATGCAGCTCAGACTCACAGTGGTCCTCCTATCTCAGCCTCGCCAGCGCCAGCGCTGGGTTTATAGGTGTGAGCTACCACGCCCACCTTTGGTGGCAAGCTGAGTGCAGGGGCTGGCACGGCATATGATAGTGGGGATTGAACCAGGGTCCTTCTACTTGCCAGGCAGGTGCTCAGACCACTCAGCTATCTCTCCAGCCTTGAAGTTAGACTTCTGATGCTGCACTCCTGCTGTGAGTCCTCCTGGCACCCACGCTTATCCTGGAGAGCAGTCGTCTGAGCAGTTTCTAAACATTGCAGCTGCTACTTCATGGCCAAGGCAGGGTCCGCGGTACCAGAGCAGGCATAGGGACAAACTACTTTGAGGTCTCAGGTGAACAGCTTGCCAAAGTCGCTCTCTAGAGCTGAGGAACAGCTTGCCAAAGTCGCAGCTACTGAGGGCAGAAATATCATAGTCCTAAAAATTCTTCTTTGGTGAAAGATGATAAATTCTGCCTTCACTTACCTATCCTTAAAGTCTGTACACTTTGTTGCCAGTGGGGCTGTTCTCACCCATGTACAGTTGTCCACTGTCTTGTAGGTAGCTCTGGATGTCTCCTCAAGCATGGCAACAGCACACGCCTAGGGATGGTGGCCACGTGCAGCCCTCTTCTCCTACTAGCCTGTGCCCCACGAGGGGATTGTGACCAGGTCTGGGTTGTTGTAGAACTCAAGCGGGTGCAGCTCCGTGCGCACTGTGGTCATTTACTTCTTGAACTCCCCCATCAATGCTGCTTCACCAACGTCATCGCTCCGGTGCCGTCGTCGCCCACCAGCGTGGGCCTGCACCTGACCTGTGCCCCCCTCGGCGTAGCCATCTCAGAGTCCTGCAGGAAAGGCACGTGGGGGGAGGGGTGGCAAGAGGGGCTGAAGGGGCAGCTAGGGTGGGGCTGCAGCTCTGGAGGAGGCTCCCTGGAGCCCCACTCCTGGCTGCCTCCTGGGGTCCTCCCCCACCAGCCATGCCTGACACGGCTGCTAGGCGGTAGGCTCAAGATTGATAGATTTTGGATAAAGAAGGCACAAGAGCCTGAGAAAAGGCCAGGGTTGGCAGTGGTCGTGGTGTGGTGGGAAAGTAAGGAGATAAGTGTGGTTGGCTGAAAGGGCTGGGGCCTCAGGGACCTTGAGATGATGTGGGCTGTAGAAAGTAGCCTTGTGTTCGCTAAGAAATAGGGAGACAGAGTAAAGTTTGTCTTCACCTAGAAGCAGTGTAGCGAGAGCAGAGGGCTACAAAGCTTGGTCAGGATGGCTCCAGAAAAGAGAGAGAAAAAGTTGTTGTATAAAAACAGATGAGAAGAGAATACCACATGGGCAGGGGTGGCTGGTGGGCCTAATCTGATTAGGTGTGGGACAAGAAGGCGGCACTAGCTCTTTGAGTCTCTTGAGTGGGCTAGCTGGGTCTTCATCATCCAGCTAAGGCACGGTGGCTCTGCTTACAGGAATAATGCCTGGAACTGTGCTGGATACAATTATTTTGGTGCCTGCAATGCACACATGTAACATCTGCGGCTGTTTGTTTCTAGTTGTTTTGCAGTCAGCGGTGATAGCCAAGTTTGAGAGTCAGTGGGCATGTTTTTAATTTGGCTCAATGAGTGGGTTTTTGATTCTTTATGGGAGATCCAGTTTTCAGAATTTTAATTACTCTTTCATTAGACAGAACTCTAGTTTTTTGTTTCTGGATTTTTTTTTTTTTTTTTTTTGAGCAGCTCAGTCCACTCTGAGGGTATCAGGGATCAAACTGCTGTCCCCTGAAGCTTCCTAAACTTGCCTGAGCAAGTGCTTTAGACCACTGAGCTATCTTGCCAGCTCCAGGACTCTAGTTTTAATGGACCTGTTTTTTTTTTTAAACTTTATGTTATGGCCAGTTTAGCCTGTCCTAGGGGTGGGGCTGGTACAGCATGTGGTGCCAGGGATTGAACTATGGTCCCTGTGGTTGCCTAAGCAGGTGCTATAGACTGCTGAGCTATCTCACCGGCCTTATACCTGTTTAAAGAGCTAGTACCTGAACAGTCACAATGGTGGCTAAAGCAGGCACACCAAGGTTTATCTATTGTAGCGATGGCTTCCTCAAGAACTTCTAACTCAGATCCTATTTACTATCACTCTGCACACATTTCTGGTCAACTTCCATTCCTGGGTCCTAGCTCACAGAACAATGGAAGGTGTCTCCTGTCACCTTCTCCGTGCCAAGACACAACATGTGACAGTCTGTCGAGAAGGAGAGACCGCATGGCTCTGTGGAAGGGACTGGTGGAGGAAAGCCGCTCCTACATGTGGCCAGCAGAGCAGAGAGAGATGTGACGAGGCCGGGAGGGAGACTCACGCTTCCAGGCTGCTGCCCCAGTGACCCAGCTAAGATCAGGCCCCACCTCCAAGCAGCAAGTCAGCTGTGGCCTCCCAGGAATTCAGTCACTTTCCAAAAGCCCTACCAGTGAACACAGGAGGCTGTTGGGGAACAGACTTGATCCAGACTATGACAAGAATTGAAAAAGATTAGTGTGTATTAGAACAGTGTGTGTGTGATAGTCACACCACTCACGATGGTGAAATGCAATAGTTATTAATCAGAAAGGGACAAGACAGTGTGATTTAAAAATCCTCCAAAAGCATAGCCACCATAGCACTATAATAATAATAATTCATGTGGCTATTTTTGCCTGGTTTAATCAATGAGTTTCCACAATGATAATCTTAAATTATCTTTTCAAATATTCCTTACTGAGACTAGGAGGGATACAGCATGTTCCACAATTATTTCAGTTTTTATGAGAAATAATAAGCTCAAATACCTTCAAGAGCCAGAAGGTGGGCCGACAAGATGGCTCAATGGACTGAGCATCTGCTCAGGCAAGTGCAGGGTCCAGGGTTGGATCCCCAGTACTACATGGCACACGCCTGCCCCACCCCAGGCATGCTGAGTGGGCCACTGAGACCAGGATGGTGGTGCGCATCTGTAATGCCAGAGCTGGGAAGGCTAAAAACAGGAGGATCACTAAGTCCAAACTTGCAGTGAAACCCTGTACCAAACACACACACACAAAACCACACACACACACACACACACACACACACACACGAAGAGCCAGAAGGGAATGTCAAGTAGGGGAGTGAGCTGTATATATTTAATAGAAGGGGTGGTGTATCCAAAGATGTGGAAATTCAGTTGACAAATGCTGAGAGTGCCAACTGACACACATATGCCTGCTGAATTCAGCTGCTGTGAGATTCCTGGTTTAAGTGGTTAAGTCTTAGTGTTTGAAGGGTTTTAGAAAGTCCTAAATAAAAAAATTTGTTTCCTAAATGCAGATCACTTGGTCCTAAATGTAAGTATTTTGCAGGACTTGCCTAGCAGGAAAAATGTCGTTTTTGTTGTCCTCAGTTCCTGCAGCCAGGAAGCAGACTGTTGGGCAGAGGCGCGCATGAAGCATTTTTCTTCGGAGGCCTCAGATTTGGAAGATATTGACAAGGGGCTTTGGAGAGTTTTTCCTTTAATTTCTGTCTTCTGAGCAAACTAGCAAACTAAACTCAAAGATCACGAAGGGCAACTATAAACGCAAGCATTCCTTTCTCTAGAGAAATCCTGCTTTCTAAGAAGTCAGTTATGTCTGTCTTTAAGTCATCCTGCAGATTGCAAGGAATATCGGTGACTGAATTACGCTCAGTTACATTTGCTTTGCTCAGTCAAGAATTGTGGGAGAACTGAATACCTCTTAGTAGATCCTTTGCTGTATGTGGGGAGTTGAAGGACCCTCTGCCAATAGAGCTCCCAACCGCAGTTCAGATTTATTTTCACAGTCACCAGTCCTAAAGCAGTGCTGCATACTGATTTTCCTGTGAATTTGTTTTCACAAAACCAGTGTGTGTATGACGGGATATGGTCAGGCCTTCCTACAAGGAAGAACAACATTGTATAGTCTGACATACTTTGAGAAATCCTTGGCCCTAAATCCCAGTCGGAAATGTTTTGGGGGGCTAAAAAAGACTGAGACTTTGTAAACAAGCAAATGAACATGAAACTGAGCCCTAAGAGAAGAACTGCATCTTTGATGAATGGCAGCCTGATTTGGTAAAGAGACGCTTTCATTTAAACACCATCCTAGCCAAATGACCTGGGGGCGGGTGCCCCCGTGGGCCCCACATGAGGCAGGGCTTTGAATTGCACCGGATCCTTGCAGTGACCACTAAATTAACCCTTTATCAAAATGCCACCAGCATCTGAAAGAAGGTTTTCATACTGAAAAGAGAGTTTATTTGGAAAAACTGGTTAAATCTGTTATATAACTCTTGGAAGAATTTTCCCCTTCAGGCCAACATTTCTGGTGTTTGAGCTAACCTTGCAATGCCTTAAAACGGAAGAATTTGACTGAGTTTCACTCCTTTTTGATCTCAATGCCTTAAGAAGCCACAATGTTGTTGAACTGTTGTTTGTAGTTTAAATTTACACATATATTCTTATTCATTCTTTTTGGTGATAACAGTACAGTCATGCACAAATAGTAGCCACTAGAATTATCAACAGTTGTTTGTCTGTGTTCATTGTAGCTTCAAATTAGGAATGAGTCAAATGGATAAACCCGAGACTTGTAGGTTTGGCAACATGCTTGTTGCTCACTAATGAATCGGGGGAGGGTGTTTATCTCTTTTGGGTCACAGCTCATTTTCCACCCCCTAGGAGGACTGAAGGGAGGGGAGGGGACCACCGGGAGCTGGGGACCTTCTGCCCTACGCATCTGTGGTCCTCACCAGGCCGGGACACTGGCTCTGTGCAGGCGCTCAGGGAGGCCACAGAACTGCACGAAGAAGCTGAAGCAGGCGCAGAGCCTTGCCTCACAGAGTTCACGGTTGGTTGGAAGAATGAGGCGCTAATCAGATGCTCCTGATTACAAGCTGGCCTGAGCAGCACTGAGGAAAAGCCACTGGCGTTAGGAAAGTTCCACAAGGAGCCTGACAGTCTGGGGGTCTTGGCAGGTTGATCTGAAGGATGCTACCAAGAAAAACCAGGCCACGAGATGCCAGCGCTGATGATGATTTGGGCAGAGGGAACAGCAGCAACGCAGCCGTGCTTGGCTGCGTGGAAAACCCTGTCTTCGGTATGGAAACGGTTTTCTATCCATGGAAGGCATCACAGTTCAGAACTTGTACCAAACTCCTTCCTGTCATGGAGTGCATTTCAAAAGCTCATTTCAAAGTCTTCTATGAAGCTTTCTTTGAGCCTGTGGAGTCAGAACTACTCTGTCTCATGCTAAAACTCGACTCAGATGACTGCTGTAGAATATAGAGACTCTGTGCTTTCCGTCTGAAAGGCCGCATATGCCTACAGTGTCAGGCTTTCTGAGCTAACATCCTGACTCAACTATTTGTGTACTGTGTGACTTTGGGAATTGCTTAACACTTCTGCATTTCAGTTTAGCATTTGTAAAAAGGAAATATTAACAATACCTTCCTCATAGGCTTCATAGGAGGGTTGAAGGAGTTTCTATACGTAACATGCCTTGATCAGTGACTGGCACACAAACCTTTCTCAAGGGCTATGTACTTACTAGTTCTAAGCATGCCCATTTCCTAATTAGTTCTGCCCAAGGGCTCCAAGCTGGTCAGAGTCCAGGCAGGAACTCCACCCATGTTTACTAATATTTGGTTCAGTGTTCATCCTGGAAAATCAGGTTACTTTTAACCACAGTGTGTCTTGAACTTTATATAAAAAAAATATATATATATATAAAATTGAGAACTGGCCAAATAGCTCAGTGGATTAAAATGCCTACAAGCAGGCCCAGGGACCAGGGGTTTGATTCCCAGGCCTGCCATGCCAGCCCCGCCCCTAGGGCATGCTGAGACAGCAATTGAGACTGGGTGTGGTACGCATCTGTAATCCTAGCTCTTGGGAGGCTGAAAACAGGCAGATCACTGCAAGTCCTATCTAGTAGTGAGACTCTGAACACTCCGTAGACCCTTCCCTAAAAATAAATAAATAAATAAATAAATAAATAAAATATAAAATCGAGAACTAATTATGAAAAACATACATTTTAATGGTGTAGAAATCTTGCCCAACAGCAGATTCAGATTTCAGTTGGTGCTGCTTTTCTAACAGGCTTCTAGGTGATATCCATGCATCTATGCTGTACGTCGAGGTATGAAGATGTATTCCATCCCTAGTGAGCTCTCTAAGGTGACAAGAGCCCAGGGAGGAGAGATTCATTCCCTGCTGCCTGCTTGGGCTCTGTTCACCATGGCCAGCTTTCTTCTCTGCCTGACCCAGTCTCCTCCTGAAGTAGCTACTTAGTTACTGTGGGCTGGCTATCAATGGGCTACCAATGATGGGGTAGCTCTTGAAGACTCTATCAGTTAAGATTCTCTAAAGGGAAGGCTCCAGCCAGTGAAAGTTATTTTATGGGACCTTAAGACAGATTGGGCCGGGCATGATGGTGCATGCCTGTAATCCCAGCACTTGGGAGGCTGAGGCAGGAGGATCAGTGTGAGTTCAAGACCAGCCTGGGCTACCAAAGAGAGCTCAAGGTCAGCCTGAACTTCATAGCACCACCCTGTTTGAAAAACAAACAAATGAACAAACAAACAAACAAACAAACAAAAAAGATTGGTAGCTGGAAATTCAGGAGAGGATTGCTAATAAAGTCTCTAGCCTGGAATTTGTTGGGCAGTCCAACAGGCTAGGAAGTCAAGCAGAGCCCCTTTCCAGGAATACTTAGTATTTGCTCCTAAGTTCTTCTACTGATTGGATGAAACCCACATGCATTACAGAGAATATGTTTTACTTAAAGTTAGCTGATTGTAGATGTTAGTCGTACCTGCAAAATACCAGCTCAATGACATCTACAACTAGTATTTGACCAAACAACTTGACACCATAGTTCAGCTAAGTTACCACATAGAATGAACTGATGACACAAAAGCCAAAAAATATTAGACAACCCTTCAGCGAGCCCAAACCTCCTGCCAGGTGGTATAGTACACTGTGAGAAGGAAAGCAAAAGCAAAAGCAAAAGACAAAATGGCGGGGTCTGGGGTAGCGAGTCGTTTACAAGGAGCAAAAGGCCCCAAGGCAGCCAGAACGTCTGCATTTATTGACTGAGGAGGGCATCATTGATGACTTAGATGGCAGCAATGTTTTTTATGCTAAGAAGGATCTTGCCCTGGAGTATCTTAGTCTAATAGTCTTAGTCTTAGAGGGTAGGAATTTGTGGTCCTCAACAAAAGAACATGGCCTGTTCTGCACTCTGAAATCACACCTACTATGTCCAAGTATGAACAGAACCCTGCGCACTCACCTCTTCTCTGGGGCAGGAACTCCATGGACCTGACTCCCATAGTAGGGTTTGAAGGTTGCCAATAATATCTGAGAGTCGTCTGTGATTGTGGCTTGTGTTGTTGCACTTAACTGGAGCCCAATCAAGTAACTCTTGGAGCTAAGTTTCTAAATGAAAGATAAAGTCACCCCAATTAAAGCAACCTCCTGCCTTGGCAGGTCAAGCTCAGAGTTGAGAATTAATATACTGTTTGTGTGGGGCCACACCAACAGGGATAAACAATGGGCCGCTTCTTCTAGGAGGTCTTGGATAGCTGCTAAGACCCCTGCTACGGCCCTGACCAAAGTTGGCCACAGAGAATAGAGGTAAAAAATGTTCCCCATTTGTTATGGTTTGTGTCAAATTGTTCCCCCAAAGCTGGCAGTCATGGGGCAGACTTCTGGAGTTTGTGATTAACTCATGATCCACTGGGATAATCGGTATTGATGTAATGTCGAAAGCATATCCTGGGTGGATTTAACTCCAAAATGATATGGGGAAAACTGATCTACCAACCTGAAAGGTACCTGGGATGAGTCTGTGTTCTTTAAAACAGAAGAATGAATTTTAGGAACAACTGGAGATAATGAGCAGAATGTATTTATTGAGGGAAAGAAAGCTCCTGTCTGAGAGATGGGCTGGAGGGGGGGTCCGGGATCCTCTGGGAAGCTCCCTCTTCCAGGGATTTTTATAGAGGAAAACCATGTGATGGGCAGGTCTAAGGTGGTAGAGAACAATAGAACTCACTTAGGTGGGCATGAGGTGGGACAAAACTGTGGGCAACCAATGAGATTACAAGCACTATTGCTCAGGTAAAATTGATTGAATCAGGGACCAGGGAGATAGCTCAGGGGTACAAGAGCTTGCCTGGTAAATGTAAGGTCTTGAGTTGGATCCTTGGTTGGCAGGGGGAAATGATTAAATCCAGTCTCTTCCTGTTGGGGTTGGATTAGTGACTCAACTGGGCTCTTTTAAGGTGACTGATACCTACTTAGCATATCAATCCTTGGTGCCCATCCATAGGGAAGTATGCAGCTATATTTGTTTAATCTTGTCTTGAGATTTGGCCCATGGTGGAGGAGTGTCTGTTTATAGTTGTGTGAAGTCACTTTGTTTTCCATGTCATCCTTGAGAGGCTGGCCATACCTTATGTCCTATAATATTTCTATCTAGTTTAGCTGGTGCTGCTGGGATTATGGGTGTGAGTAGCAGCCTGGGCCAGATAGCCTGAATGCAATGTAGGGGATACAGATTTGCTCTGTAGCCATTGTTGCTGCTACTTCTCCCTTTTCTGTGTGTGTGGTGCTGGAGATTGAATTTAGGGCCTTGCGCTTGCCAGGCAGGCTCTTATTCTACTAAGCTATCTCCCCAGCCACTACTCTTCACTTTCGCTCTTGCTGTTTTACTGCCTTCCACTGTCATGAACTATTGCCCTCTGTGCTATGCTGCTCGACCTTGGAGCCAGTTGAATACGGGCGGAAACTTTCAGTAAGTGTGAGCTAAGTAAGCTATTCCTTCCTTCATTCTGAGTGTCAGGTATTTGTCTCAGCAATGAGAAAAGAGTAACTGAGACATCATTTCTTTGGGAAATGCCCAAAGGGCAAACACCACCCTGTGGGATGGTAACAAAAGGTACATTAAAGCTTTCACATTTATCAGTTTCCCCAAGGCACTTTCTGGTCTGTAATTTTATTTATGTTTAGTATAGTTTGGTAGGATACACAGGATGTAGGCAGTTAATGTCTAATTTTCTCTGACATGATGAAATGATACTTCAATGGCAGGCAGAAATATTGCTATGGTACCCAGGATTTGGAGCAGATTTATTTATGTTGATGGGCACTGACCAGGATCCCTCCCAGCACATTAGCTTGATTTTGGGTGGTCTACGGCTTACACTGTATAAGAAAGCAGGAAGCACAGAGGTGGAATGCTTATTAGTTGGGGATTGGCTTAAGCAATGTGTATCATAATGACCAGCGAGAGCAACTGGATCTGAGCAGGAACTGTTAACTTGGGCAACTAACAGACTGAAGTCTACTGGCTGAGTGGGGGTAATTTCTGCTACAATACCATCTCCTGGTGTAGTTGCCTTGGGTTGAATGGCATACAGGAAGTACATGATTATGAAACCTGGTGGACTTGAGTTCAAATTCCTCTCTAACTCTCACTGGCTGAGAAACCCTCAACACGTTACTGCAACTCAGTCTTCATGTGTGCAGTAACCACCTTGAACACTGAAGTAGGGATCACTGTTGTACAGCTCAGGGTCTGCTATTCAGTGTGTGATTTGAAGACAATGATGTTGTATTCTAACCTAGACATGCCTCGAGTGCTGCTCACCCACAGCACTTCAGTGGTGACATGCACCCAGGACCTTTCATGTGGCTTCAGGGTTTGACCTGTGTGACCTGCCCTTGTCACAGCTAACTAGACAGTCACCTTTGGGTTCCTCTCCTGGGGATCTGGAAATGGGACACTGAGAGACTGAGACACCTATCAGGAGAGGAATGAGCTGAAAAGTTTTTTGGGGTAACCAAAGCAACGGTGATGGTTGTCACACACAGAGGCCATGACAAGGAGGCTCTCTGGTGAAGAAAAAGGGAGGTATGAGCAGACACATAGGAGGCACAGGGAGCTCACCAGGCCAGACCAGGTGGATTCGTCCCTGCTCTTGATTCCATGGGAACTACATGCTTTTCATAAGCTAGCCTCCCCTCTCCTAGGCTGGTGTGAATCGGTGCTGTTCTTTGTACTGAGCAGATCAATGAGAGCCAAACAGATGAAGAAAAGTCTGCAAGATGAAAGTGGTTGCTGAGCTTCGATGCCCAGCCAAGGCTCTTGCACTTTGTTGCCTCGCCTGGCAAGTACAGCTAGAATGGGCCTGGTCTTGGGCTGTTGACAGGGAGTCTGGAAAGTAGGTTGGGCTAGAAAGTGTATCCTGGAGGGGAGGTGTGGGGCTGCAACTGACTGATGTCTTCCCTCACTGATGTTTGCTTCCTCCAATGTGCTGTGCAGCTATGCTCAGTCCAGGGTCATGGGACTGCCTTTGTTGTATTCCTTCTGGAGTTGGGCAGTGGTTCTTGGTGATTCCCTTAACTCCTCTGAAGAAAAAGTATAAATTTTAAGGGCTTTGGTTCCACTTGATTAGAACCCAATGAAATAATCTGTCTTGAATGTCAGTTTTTTCTAAATTTGTGGTGTTGGCTGCCAACCAAAACAGCTAATAACCCAGGACCTGAGTATGTAGACATATTAGGAGCAGTCTGGGGCACCTCACTTAGGTATTACAGAGTGGCCCATAGTGTTTAGAGCTCACTGTGGGCCCCATGAGCTGAAGTGTTCAAGGAGACCTGGCCATCTGCTCAGACTTGGTTGTCACTTGGGCCAGAATGTCAAGCATCTTGTGAGGGTTGGCCAGAACTGTGCTTCCAAAACTTGAGGGTATCAAAGAACTAGCTATATCAGAGCGATAGGGGCCCTTTGGACCACACAGATTCCTGAGTTCACTTGTAATTCAAACTATATGGGATGAAACCTTGAAAATTTTAGTTTTAACCAATTCCAGATGGTTCTAATAATAAGCCATCATGAGAAGCACCCTGGTAGATGTCTTGCCGTAACATAATCTGACACAGTTCCACAGAAACATAATGCATGGAAATTTCTACAGTTTCATCACACCCTCAAAATAGGCAGTGTTAATAAGTTGTGTTGGGGCCTGGCGGGATGGCTCAGTGGTCTAAAGCGCCTGCTTAGGAAAGCTTGGGTGGCTGCAGGGACTGTGGTTCGATCCCTGGCACCACATGCTGTGCCAGCCCTGCCCTCAGGGCAGGCTGAGCCGGCCATAAAAATAAATAAACAAAAGTTCTGAAACAAGAAAAAAATTTTTTTTTTAAATTCTAAAAAAAAAAAAAAAGTTGTGTTTCATTTCCCTCAAAATTCAGGGTAAGAATCCCAATTCCTGGTACCACAAAATATGACATTATTTACAAATCAGGCCTTGCAAGTATTAATTAGTCAAGATGGGTTATGTGGAATAGAATGTGCCTCTTCTCCAATATGACTGGTCACCATATAAAAAAGGGGAAATTTGGACAGAGAGCTGGACATGGAAGGATGATGTGAAGGGATACAGAGAATGCAAATACCATGTGACTTTTGTTGTCACAAGCCAGGAAACATCTTGGAAGCCAAGAGTCTTTCTTTCTTTTTTAAACTTTATTTACTTACTTATGTTATGGTTGGCTCAGCCTGCCCCGGGGGTGGGGCTGGCGCAGCATATGGTACCAGGGATTGAACTTTGGTCACTGTGGTTTCCTAGGCTTGCCTAAGCAGGTGCTTTAGACAGCTGAGCCATCTCGCCAGCCCCGTGGCCAAAAATCTTTCAAGCTCTAAAAAGTGGAAGAGGGAAGGAAGTATCTCTTTCCCACTGACTTCAGGAAAACATGACCTTGATTTCAAACTTCTAACCTCCAGAACTGTGTAGCAATCTGGCATTGTTGTTCAAAGCCACGTTTTGTGACACTCTGTTATGCTAGTCCTAGGAAACTAATACAGATGCTTTCCATCTTTTTTAGTTTAC
Organism: Myocastor coypus; assembly: GCA_004027025.1. Lineage (NCBI taxonomy): Eukaryota > Metazoa > Chordata > Mammalia > Rodentia > Myocastoridae > Myocastor > Myocastor coypus. The sequence goes on from PVJA010006379.1 coordinate 53,872, forward strand.
AACGTGAGCTACTTTCCATTCTTTGAGTTGCTCCTTTGGGTTGTGTATCCTCCTGGATGTGAGATGAAGAATCCATGATGTCTGGGTATAGTGTCTGGGAGTTTCTTTGCGGCTAAATTGGAAAGTGGTGTTAAACAAGTGGGGAGTCCTCATTCCCTGAGGAATGTGACAGTGCCTTATGGAGTCAGTAAGAGGCTAAGGCCTTAATGTAGGAAAGGCAGGTTACTCCCCCTTTTATCTCCCTAAGATTTTGACTAGACCCTTTCAGAGGCCAAGAATCTTTCAATGCTTTAGGATTCTTTAGATCTGAAGTTTATGATGGTAGGTAGAGAAGGCAGTCTCCCTATTCTGCACCAGGTAAATTCATAGCACAGTGGCTAGGAATGAGGGCTCTGGATCCAAGTTACTGGCCTTTGGATCCTGCTGGCTGCATGCTTTCAGCTCCTTTGCTGGTCCAGGTATCCTCACTGGATCATGCATCAGAATTATCAGGAGAGTTTGTTAAAAGTAGATTGTTCTACCATTACTTTCTAATTTCACTTCTAACAAATTTACTAGATTTTCTTGATGTTGCTGGTTCCATCATGAAAAGAGGGCTTGTGATGTTTCTAATTTGTAGAACTACAAGGTTAAAGTGCAGAGAGGAATGGAAAATACTTAGCATGTTGCTCTAAGCAGCTCAGCAAGCGGGAGTGATCTCTGGTGCTGGCAGAGATTGAAGCTCTTTGCTATGCCTGACTTGCTGAGTTTCTTCAAGATGTTTTCATGTTAGAAAACACTCAAGGATAATTCTGGATGGTTTGCAAAGAAACGTTACCTCCTCTTTTGGTTTATAGGAAAAATAAATTATTCTTCTGAAACCAAGGAACAGTTATTTCTGTGCCATGCTTATGTTTCCCATGGGCACCAGGCCTGGATGAGGCTTGTGGTAGAGATGGATTAGAAGAGAGAGGTTACATTTTTACCTTCAGGGTCAATACATAAGAGACCTAAATGTCATGCTCAGGAGTTTGTGAGTCCTCCTGTTGTCTGGGCCTGCAGCTGGCAGCTTCTGCTGCTCCATGCCAGCCAGGCATTGCCCATTTATTAAAGAAACTCTGTGGCCTGAGGCCTTTCCCACACTCCCAGCTGAGCACCGCCACCGCCTTGGTGTGCAAGTGTCAAGTGCTTAAGTCTTTTCAGAAGCCGCTGTACGTTTGCTCTGCATGTCTCCAGTTGCGCAGACATACAGGCTGATAATGGATTGGGCTCCCTGGCCCAATATGACATCCTGGCGCCAAGACTTCTCATTAGCTTGGTCCTTGGGACTCCTGCTTCAGAAATAAGACAGTTCATGTCAGTAAACAGTGCTTTGTCTCTGAGGTTCTGGCCCTGACTGAGGAGAGGGCTCCACTTGGAAGCTGCTGTCTTGTTGCTAAGATTCTTGGAGTCTATCCAAATTCACATTTCCCAGGATGGTGGAGAATAGCTTTGATGATTACAGACCTCTGAAAATCTATATGCTGGTTTCATTCCAACACCACTTAAAAAATAACCTTACTTACCAAGAGCATATTTTTGTTTTCTTTTGACTTTTGTATAGTCAAACTTTGAGAATGAAAGCAAAACCTTTTAAAAAAAGATTGTGTATTGCAGTGATAAGCTTCCATTTTCAATGTAGCAAATTTTTCTTGAGCACTTACTATGCATAGCAATGTAAATGACAGTAAAAAAAAAGGAAGATTTTTCCATTTTAAGGCAAAGGAGTTAAGTGGTTATGATATAAATATCATATTTTCTCTTTCCATGTTTTGAACTTTTTCTTTGCTTAAAATATGAATCTTTGCCTTTATCATACATGCCTTCCTCTCTTACAGGACCACTTGAACACTGTGAAAATTATCTCAAGAAACCGTTTAATATCTCCTTGAGCCAAATTTTCTCAACTTTGTCCTCTCTCCTTTCTTCAAATTCTATCAGCTCCACATTCAGCTTTATCATGTAAGTTAAAGTTTTCTTGTTTGCATGTTGCTGTCTTTTTCTGCCCGGTATTTCTGTCTGATGATGGAGTTTAGTTATATATTTATTCACTGTCACTTCCTATAGAATATACATTCCTGTTTTCAGACACTTTTTCAGAACAGTCTTGTCTTGGAAGTCAAATTGAAAAGGCCAAAATAAAGTCAAAAAGGGAAGTTACTGTATATAGCATGTTACGTAGTTATTGAAGCCATAGTTGGTTCATTAAATCCAAGTATATTTAGAATGCTTTGATTCTTTTTTTGTTTGTTTGTTTTTTAAATTTTTTTCTTGTTTCAGAACTTCTGTTTATTTATTTATTTTTATGGCCGGCTCAGCCTGCCTTGAGGGCAGGGCTGGTGCAGCATATGGAGCTGGGGATCGAACCATGGTCCCTGCAGCCACCCAAGCTTTCCTAAGCAGGCGCTTTAGACCACTGAGCCATCCTGCCGGGCTCATAAAAACATTACCAAGAACATTGGGATTTGTGCACTTAAAGTGAGAGGGTGGACTATTTTCAGGGGAAAAAGTGGCCATGTGGGGGTTGGGGAGATAGCTCAGGGGCACTTGTGCCTGTCAAGTGCAAGATCCTGAGTTCGATCCCCAGTTCTGAAAAAAAAAAACAAAAAAAAAGTGGCCGTGTGTCTTTTATTATATAACACAATATTAACCAGTCAGAACACTTTGCTGATCACATTGTATTAACCACGTGTGGCAATTTTTGTCTGATGAAAACACTGTGACATGTGCACATCTAACTTATTCATCCATCCAGCACTGCGCCACTTCTGGCTCTTCCCCAAAGTAAAGGTGACCATGACAGGCAAATGTTTTGAATCAGTCTAGGACATGGGGTAGGTCATGACTGCACAACTGAAAAACCTCATGAAAGAGAATGTTCAGAACTGCTTTTGAAAGGCGCAAGAGTGCCTAGACATGGCGGTGCGAACCTGCAATCGCAGCACCTGAGAGGCTGAGGCAGGAGAGTTGCTGTGAGGTGGAAGTCAGCCTGGGCTACATAGTGAAACCAGGACAGCCTGAACTACAGAGCAAGGCCCTATCCCAAGGAAACGAAAATAAATGAATAAGCAAAAATGACAAGAGCAGTGGGATAAGTGTGCTCAGCGTGAGGGGAGTATTTTGAGGAAAATCAGTGGCTGTGCATCACGCACTGTAATACTGTTTTTGTTGTTGTTTTTGATCTTTTTGAGACAAGGTCTTGCTATGCAGTTCAGGCTGGTCTTGAGGTCTGTCTTGTAGCTCAGGCTGGTCTCGAACTCGCACTGATCCTCCTGCCTCAGCCTCCCAAGTGCTGGGATTACAGACATGAGCTACCATGCCTGGCTCTGTAATACATTTAAAAAAATTTATGTATTCACATGTTTTGTGTTGTACCTCATACATGACACTAGATAGTTGGTAAACTCAGTAAGTACATAATGAAAGGAATGAATCCTATTGTAAGCTACAGTTTTTAATAATAGTAGCTCAATATTGACTAGGCAGTTATAGCAAACATCCCGCATCAATGCTAGATAAGGATAGGGAACACTGTAAATGTGGTACAGATAAGGAGAGATGAGAGTGGGGGCTGGAGGGCGTGATAGGAACTCCCCATATTTCTGCTCAATTTTTCTGTAATCCTAAAACTTCTGTAAAGTCTATTAATATCATCTGCTAATGGTTAAAATCTGATTAAGAAAACCCAGCTTAATTCATACGATGTTTTGTATTTTATTTCCAGTAAAAATTATGAACATTTACTATGTTTCAGATATTACACATGCCACAGATTTACAGTAATCTGGCATTTGTTCATAGAGGGTAGTTACAATGTTGTTGTTTGTTTATTTTTGCTAGTATATGTCTATAATATATTATAATTCATTTGTTTTGGGGAACTGATACATATACATCATGTCTGGGTGAGTTGTTATTTAAAGAAACTCAGTTCTAGCCTGGGTGTGGTGGTGCATGCCTGTAATGCCAGGCAGATCACTATGAGTCTGATCTAGTAGTGAGACCCTGAACACCCTGTAGACCCTTCTCTATTTATTTATTTATTTATTTATTTTTTTTGTCTTTTTGAGACAGGGTCTCGCTATGCAGTTGAGGCTGGTCCTGAGCTCACTTTTGTAGCCCAGGCTGGTCTCGAACTCGCACCAATCCTCCTGCCTCAGCCTCCCGAGTGCTGGGATTACAGGCGTGAGCCACCACGTCCGGCTAGACCCTTCTCTAAAATACAAAAAGAAAGAAAAGAAGAGAGAAAGAAAGAGAGAGAGAGAGAGAGAGAGAGAGAGAGAGAGAGAGAGAGAGAGAAATAAAGAAGAAAGAAACCCAGTTCTCTACTGGGTTGAGGCAGATAATTGGAAATACCCTTAAAGTTTGCTGTGGTACAGGGCTCAAATTGGAATAAAGTCAAAGGCCACAAATTCTTTAATCAACAGCCCAAAGGAAACAGTCGTCAGCATTCAGGATTATAACAATCACCTTTAATTCATGTGTTGCCCTCTCTAGGGAGAGCCCAGGGGACTTGGCTCAGGGGGGACAGTAGAACTTCCTTTCCACATTCACTCAGGGCCATGTGTTCACAGAGCACTACCAGGTGGGGTCAAAGCCACCGTCGTAATCATTCTTCTTCTGCCTTGCGCTCCCTCTCTGCTCTTTGCCCTCTGTCTTCAATGTCCCAAGAGTGTACAGTTTTCTTGGAGTACGGAGCTGGCCCTGCTCCGTAAGCTTTTCTCCTGGGCCCTCTGACCATGCTGACAGCATTCTTGGGGGCTCCTGACTTAGATCACTCCTGGTGGCTCCTGTTGGGACTGCTGTTGTTGTGGCTGGGTTTTGGCTTTGTAAACTAAGGCTATGTCTCTCTTATTCAGACCTTCCAGAATCATTTGGGTCATTCATGCCTTTAGATCAACTGACTTTGGCCTGGGCCACAAGTGGGGTGGTGGTGCTTTGCAGCTGGTGAGGACAGCTGAAGGGCTCTCCTGTGTGCAGTGCACCAGCAGAGCTCTTCGGCCCGGTCCCTGGAGCACTCTTCTCTTCCCTTTTAGGAGTTGAAACTCTCCTGTATGTTTCCACAAGCACCTGGCTTCTCTGCTGATCAGTTTCTGGTCCTGCAGAAACAATCTGCTGGAAGATAAAATAGGTAAACTTCTTGAAGATGTAGGTGTAGGCAGGGACTCTCTGAATAGAACCCCAACAACACAAAAAATAACACCAAGAATCAACAAATGGGATTGTATCAAATTAAAAAGCCATACATCAAAGGAAACAACCAACAGAGTGAACAGACAACCTACCAAATGGGAAAAAATTTTGCCAGATATTTTTTTTTTTGAGACAGGGTCTCGCTATGCAGTTCAGGCTGGCCTTGAACTCACTTTCGTAGCCCAGGCTGGTCTCTAACTCACAGCAATCCTCCTGCCTCAGCCTCCCAAGTGCTGGGATTACAGGCATGCGCCACCATGCCTGGCTTTTGTCAGCTATTGCTCAGCTGGAATATATAAAAATAGGGAGCTTTCAGATTAGCTCAGTGGTTTAAGTGCCTGCACAGACCATCTCAGTCAGGCACAGGGGAAGGCAGTTCAATGTCCCCATGCCCACTGTTAAGGCAGCCTCAGCCAGGCAAACAAACAAACAAACAATAATAACAACAACAACAACAATAACAAAAAACCCTGCTGGAATGTACAAAAATTTAATGACTTTCTAACAACTAGAATATATAAAAACTCAAAAAATTAGAGCCAATGAAAGAGCCCATCTCAAAATGGGCAACTAAAATGAGTGGATGACTCTCAGAAGAAATACAAATGGCCAGCATATACATGGACAACCCTTCTCTGCTGGTCACTAGAGAAGTGCGAATTAAAACAATGCTGAGAATCCATCTTGCTTCATCAAGAATGGCTAGCCTAGGAAAATCAAATAATAACAAATGCTAGTGAGGCTGAGGGGAAAAGGGAAACCTCTTATATTGTTGGTGGGAATATAAACTAGTACAACCTCAATGGAAATCAGTATGGAGAGTCTTCAAAATGTTCCTAAAACTAGAAATTTCATGTGGCTCAGCTATGCTCCTTCCTCAAAGTTAAGCTCATTTTATTGTGATCCATGCAAACCCAAGTTTATAGCAGCACAATTCATAATAGCTAAGTCTTGGAAATGACCTATATGTTCATCAAGAGATGAATGAATTAAGAAAATAAGGCACTTATACCCATTGGAGTACTCCTGTGCCATAAAAAGATAAACTGGAGGCACCTTGGGACCATAATGTTAAGTGAAATAATCAGACACACAAGTTTAGCATTTGCGTGGTTCCTCTTATATGGAAAACCCAGTGGGTAACCAGAAGTAGGGAAATCTTTTCAAGTGGGAAGGAGACCAAGAGATGGAGAGAAGGGGGGGGGGGATGGAGAAGGGGCCACAGAGCTGGGGGAAGCAGGAGAGAACAAAAGAGGAAGAAGGAATTAGGATGCATAATGTACATGTAACAGCTCCTGCGATAAATGTAATCATGTATTACAAACATAGCAATAAAAGAAATAAAAAGGTACCTTGTATATGCCTCAGAAATGTATTGAACAAATAAAAAGGGAAACAAAAATTTCTGCCACTGTGTCTTATTGAGCCACTGGAGTAATAACTGGAGTAGTTTGATGCTTGTTGCCTCTTCTAAGCTGGAAGCCACAGAGACAGGGGAGTCTGAGCCTAGAGAGTGTTGGAATACAGGCTCTGTTGCTTAACTACCTGGCCCAGCACAAGTTTTCTGGCCTCTCTGGACATCGTTAATGACCCCCCCCCCCCATAAAATTCAATTGAATCATTTTTCCTGGAGATTAAAAAAATTATTTATTTATTTATTTATTTATTTATTTATTTATTTGGTATAGGGTCTTCCACACAGCTCAGACTCATAGGGATCCTCCCCGCTCAGCCTTCCCAGTGTTGGGATCACAGGCATGTGCCACCATGCCTGGTTTCGCAAAACAATTGATCACCCTGGTTGGCCCCTGGAGATATTTTTTAAAGATAGGATCTTGTGATGCAATTTAGGCTATTACAAAGGGTTACCAAAATATTCAGTGACTAATAAAGCTTTACATTTAATAATTATTATATTAAAAGATATGTTGTCACCAATCCACCTCAAAATAGTCCCCTTGCTCCAAACACATCATTCTTGCTACTTTTCCCCCAATTACATACTTAAGAAAAATAGGACATTTTATTGAACAAAAAGAAAACATTAAAGTATGCAAGAATTAACTAGGTATGGGTGAGCAACTGCACAGAAACTCCTCCCCACCGTGGGTGGCCAGGCTTCCACACACTCGCTTCAGGCAGGACTTTGTGTGGCTGGTTGGTCAGTTTATGTTTCCATGAGGTCAGATAGAGGAGAGCAGACCGAGCTGGCCGGCCTGCAGGTCAGTCTGTCACATACAAATACTCTTCAGGGACAGGGAACATGATTGCAATGGGAACTGGAGTTGGTGACTTTTTAACCCATGAGATTTGGGGCTGAACTCATGGAAATTTGGGCACATACTTTACCTCTTGGCTCTGTCTTCATCTGCAGAAAATAGTTCCTTCCAGGAGGATTCTTGAAGATGTTTGCACATGTACAATGTGGCTTTCCTGTAAACATGTACTTGGCTCCTGGCCTATGTCCTGGGTTCTCTTCATCAGGTGTCAGAAGCACCAAGAAGCCTCACTGAGAGGCCTTGCTGAGAGTGCTCTCCATCCAGTTCTCTCCGGACTTGTCTGTGATGGGATGCAGTACAGCATGTACCCACACCTAAATTTTGTGTAATTTGCCAGGTTCTGCAGCCTAGCCATAAGTGGATGTAAAAGGGATTCTTTTTTTTTTTCGGTACTGGGGATTGAACTCAGGACCTTGCACTTGACAGCCAAACTCTTATTCTACTGAGCTATCTCCCCAGCCCTAGAAGGGAATTCTTTTGAGAGAAGAAATCTATAGATTCTATCAGGTGGGTGGCATCTTCCACGTGTCCTGTCGGGATCTGCAGTCCAGGAACGACAGGCCTCCAGGCAGCGGTCAGGTGCTCCCAGCTGCCCACTGCACATATTCAGATTTGCCTAAGATGGGGAGTCTTCAGCTCCTTCTTTACAGTCTTCCTGCCTTCTTCTTAAGAAGCTCAGACTGCTCTAACATGCAGCATTAAACATTTCTGGGTCTTCTTTGTCTCTAAAGAGTATCTAAGATTTTGAGAGGTGGTCATGGGTACCCATGATGCCCTGCATTCCAGCCCAGTGGCCTGTTCCCAGCCATCTTCACAGCATTGCCTAACAATCCCAGCCTTGGGCCATTGAGATAGCTCAGTAGTCTAAAGTGCCTGCTTAGGCAAGCTTAGGCAACTGCAGGGACCGTGGTTTGATCCCTGGTACCACATGCTGTGCTAGTCCCACCCCCAGGGTAGGCTGAACCAGCCATAATATAAATAAATAAAATTAAAAAAAAAAAAAAAAGGAAAACAATCCCAGCCCTTGAGCTTCCAGAGGACTCTCACTGCCTGTCTGGGCACCCGCACAAAGGTGAAATCCTTCAGCAGTCACCTGAGAATCCCTGACCCCACCGGGACCCAGCTCTTGCCTTTCATGTCTCATTATTGCTGCCAAGAAGAGGCCTGTCCCTAGATTCACATGAGTCCAGGACATCTCTATCTTTATGTTTTAAAGGCTGAGAATAATGGCACAACTGGGTCAGGGGCTGTGCAGAATAATTCCTTATCATTTATTTATTTACTTTGATATTTAGTACAGGATCTACAGGGTCTTACTCCACAGATGAGATTCATAGTGATCCTCCCGTTTTCAACCTCCCAAGTGCTGGGATCACATGAGTGTGCCACCACGCCCAGTCTGTCACCCGCCTGGGGGCAGTGCTGCCATGGCACACTGGGGATCAGACACCAGGCCCCTGAACCTGCCTAAACAGGCGCTTTAGTCCGCTGAGCTATCTGGTCGACCCAACAAATTATTATCATAATCCTTAGTTGCTGTGTTTCCAAAGGGCTGGTTAGAGTCAGTTATTCTGTTGGCTTTAAAGATACTTCCCAGAACCCTTTATCACGGCCTCAGACACTTGGGTAGTGGAAATTTTCAAATGAAACTGTGTTGATCATTAACTCACTGCATTTTGGTACTTGGATGAATTTCCAGTTATTGAAATTTCTCCAACACATCCACAATTGTCAGTGAATCGTTTCATAGTACATGTGTTACTGATGTTCAGATTTGGATGGCACCTGTGGCCCGGCCCTGGCAGTAAATGGGGCTGAGCTGTCCTGGGGAAGGCATTTGCCGTGAAGCTTGCTGTGGTCCCAGGCCAACACGGCCGGCCCCAGGTCTCCGTCTGGGCACAAAGCCACACCAGGAAGGTGCAGGTTGCAGCCCTGCTGCCTGCGTGTTAGCCCCAGGGGTGCGCACAGACTCAGCCCGGAAGCCACAAGGCGGGCACCTGGTGGAAGCCAGCACTGGGCCCTGACCCCGAGATGAGCCACGGCACTTCAGAGAGGCCTAGGTGGATGAGCACTCGCCCTGGCACTGTCGTGTGGCAGACACAGGCATTATTTTAACATGTGTGTGGGGCTCCAAACTAGACACCACACCCTGCATTCCCTGGCAACCCACTTCCTCTGTAAGGAAATCGTGGTGTCACACCAGCAACTGGCCTGCAGCGGCCCTCTCCCTCCTGTCCACCCCACCCCTGCTGCTCACACCTTCCTCCTGTTCTTGCCATTTTTTATTTTTTATTATTTTTTTAAAGAATTTTTATTTTATTTTATTTTTTCTTGTTTCAGAACTTTTTGTTTGTTTATTTATTTTTATGGCCGGCTCAGCCTGCCCTGTGGGCGGAACTGGCACAGCATGTG
>PVJA010006380.1:0-32500 GCA_004027025.1 Myocastor coypus
ATTGGTGCGAGTTCGAGACCAGCCTGGGCTACAAAAGTGAACTCAAGGCCAGCCTCAACTGCATAGCGAGACCCTGTCTCAAAAAGACAAAAAAAAAAAAAAAAAAAAAAAAAAAAAAAAAAAAAAAAAAAAAAAAAAAAAAAAAAAAAAAAAAAAAAAAAAAAAAAAAAAAAAAAAAAAAAAAAAAAAAAAAAAAAAAAAAAAAAAAAAAAAAAAAAAACAGGTTATTAGGAGAAATATTGTAATTAATACATTGAGTATTTCTGTCTTCATAGTAGTTATGAAGACTCAATAAACAATTACTAAAGCTACAGTGACTTGAGGTTCATTCTCTACATTCAAGTTTAATCCTAGACTCTTCAGAGTACAAGATATAGACAATATTAGCACAAATATTTCTTTTCAATAACTAAGAGAAAAAGTTGTACAACTACGTTAACTATCTTGTATATAAATATTTTTTTCTTTTCCTTTTCTTCCTTTCCACTATCCCCCATTACAGTTTGTCTTTTTCTTTTGAATAGCTTCTTCCCAACTCACAATGTCTATTGTACACTTTAGATCTCATTTCTCATTCAGTTTCTCAAACTAGTGATACAATACAATGTTTACACATATGGGTTGGATTTATTTCACTTATAGGTATGGTCTCAAGTTATATCCATTTAACTATGGAAGTCTTCAGTTTATCCTTCTTTATTACTGAGTTACTGAGTAGTTCTCCATTACATATCAAAATACATTTTTTATCCTTTCCTCAGCTGATGGGCATTTGATTTGTTTCCAAGATGTAGCCATTATAACTTGTACTGCTATAAACATGGTTGCACATATATTGCTAGGGTATGTTTTCAGTTCTTTTGGGAAGGTACCAAGAAAGGGAATAGCTTGGTTGAATGGGACCTCTAATCCTAGGTTTTTTGTTGTTTTGTTTATAATTCAGCTTCTGTTTTAATAAAATCAGAATATACATACCACATTCTATGCTAGCATCTAAACTAAAACAATAAGCAATTACTAAAGTTACAGTGACTTGAGGTTCAATCTCTACATTAACCAAGTTTAACTCTAGTTTTCTAACGCATCTCCATACCAATTTCCACAGTGGTTGCACCAGTCTGCACTCACACCAAAAGCCCCTTCAGCATTTGTATTAGTTGCAGGAGAACCACTGTGTGTTCAACGTCAGACTGGACTACCTACTAAGTTCAAGGTCAGCCTGAACTCATAGCAAGACTCAAAAACCAAACAAGCAATTTAAAAAGTCATATATTCAATATTTCTAGTACCAAGTAGTGTCCTTTTTAGTGATAATATAGAAATAAACAAAAATCTCACATTATAATGCTGAGAGAACCAATGTGTAAACAAATAACTTCCATGTAGATAAAGAATGATCACGTACACAAGAGGTTTTAATAATAAAAGATGAAGATATTTAGGCAGGATGAAAGAAAAGAATGCTAAGCTGAAATTAGAGGAAACCAAGAGGTATGTAGAAAATAAGTTTACAAAAGAAATTATAAAATATAATTTATAGACAATCTGGCCCCATCATGTAGGCACAAACATGCCTTTGACAGGCAGGCCAATTAAACACCAGTGAAAGGACATAGAATTCAAATGCAACCCCAGAAACCCAGAAATATTAGAACTGATCCAAACAATCAATGGGTAACAAATGGATTTGATAGATATTTTCAGAGTATTCTAGCCCACAATGTCAGAATACACAACTTTTCAGATTGACATGGAACAGTCTCTAAAATTGACCATATCTGGGACTGGAGAGATAACTCAGCAGTGTAAGCACCTACCAGGCAAGTGTAAGGACCTGGGTTTGAATCCCAATATCTCATGGCATGCTGGTCCCAGAAATCTGGGTGTTACATACTGATGCCAAAACTGGAAGTGCTAGAATGTGACTGTAACCCCAGAACTCAAGAGGGTGAGATGGAAGGATCACAAGTCTGAACTATGTAGTGAGATCCTATATAAAAATTAAAAACACAAAATGAAATAAAATAAAATAGATAATATGCTATCCCATAGGATATGCCTAAGTAAATGCAAAGAAATGGAAATTATACCATAGATATTACTGACCATAGTGCAATTAAATTGGAAATTAATGGCAAAAAAGACCAAAAATATTCCATAAATGGGAATTAAATTGCACCCTCCTAAACAATCAATGGGTAACAGATGAAATTGAATAATATCTACAACTAATTAACATCTATAAGTAAATTAGAATGAAGATACAACATATTGAACTTATGGGTTACAATGAAAGTAGTCTTAGCAGAGAAATTTATAGCAGTGAATTCTTATATCAGGAACACAGAACAAGAACAAACAACCTAGTGTTTCACCTCAATCTTCTAGATAAAGATCAAGACAATCCCAAAACCTCCAAAAAATAGAGGAAATTCTATAGATCAGAGTAGAAGTTGACACAACTAAGAAAACAATCCAAAGAATAAATGAATCAAAACTTGTTCTTTTGAAGAATAAATAAAATTGATAAGCTCTAAACCAATATTACTTTCAAAAGAAAAGACATAAATTCATACACTGAAAACAAAAAAGGTAAAATCACTACAGATTTTCTGGATTCAAAAGATCATCAATATCTACTTCAAAAAATCATACTAAATAAGCAAAAACTGAAATCCTTTACCCTAAAACCAGCAATAAGACAAGAATGTCCACTTTTATCACTCTTATTCAGTATAGTTCTAGAAACATTACGCAGAGGAATTAGAAAAGAAAGAGATATAAAAGCAATAAGCATAGTAAAAAAAAAAAAAAGAAAGAAAGACGTGAAATCATTATTATTTGCAGATGACATGATATTCTACATAGAAGAGCTCAAAAACTCCACCAAAAAGACTAACCAAATTCAGTAGCATAGTTGGATACAAAGCCAATACTCAAAAAATAATAGCATTCTTATACACAAACAACAAACTCACTGAGAGAGAAATTGAGGAAATCTTCAAAATTGCATCCAAAAAATGAAATACTTAGGAATCAATAAAACTAAAGAAGTAAAAAAAATCTGTACATTGAAAATTACAGTACTCTGAAAAAGAATGAATGCTATATTAATATTCTGAGTTGTAAAAGGCTCAAGTCAACAATATACATCAGTAAATAGGAAAAAAAATGTTTCAAAGGAAAGAGAAACTGGGGATGAGGGAAAGGAGAAAAGGAAGGGAGAAGGAATAAGTAAATAAATATATAGCCATATTATAGTTAAGATATACTACAAATTTCTATTCATTGAAAGAAAATATGCTTATATTGCATGATCAATATTTTGTGACTAGATCTTGTAATCTGAACAACTATTTTGAAGACAAGTATACACAATGTATACACATTGTTACTCTCCTATCTTGTTTTGAAGTTTTGTGTCATTCTTTTCACAGTATCTCCCTTCAAAATAAAATTTATATTATAAGAAATGCCATTAAATGTCATCTTAAAATTGGTAAGTGAAAAATTTAATAGACAACTTGACAGATAATCAGAAAAAAATGAGTAAACTAAGACATAAATCTATAGTCTCTAGAAAATAATTCATTGGTAATAAAAAAATTGATAGGGCATTTATTCATTTAAACTCTAATCCATACAGAAGAGAGAGAGAGAGAGAGTCAGACAGACACAGAGAGATTAACATCAGTCCAATACCATTGATAAGTATAGACACAAAAATTCATCAGTAAAATACTAGTAATTCAAAGCAATCAGCATGTTAAAAATATTTGGCATGATCAAGTAGAATTCATCTTAAGAAGGCAAAGGTGGTACAATATACACAAATCTGAATAATATACCATATCAATATAAAGAAAGGAGAAAAAAACATTCGCTCAATTCAATTGAGATAAAAGAGGATCTGTACCAGATTCATGTCAGGCTGTGCATGTTTGAGACTTCCTGCCCTGTGTCCACCCTCTGATCTCCTATGAAGTCAGCTCAGGCCATGTATGTGTGAGACTTCCTGCCCCATGCCCACCAGCTGATCTCTTCCAGACCCATCCCAGGCCTGGCTTGTAAGTGGGGTTCACTCACACAGGCTGCAGTTGGAAGAAACTAAAAACAGCAGCCACAAACAAGCTGGGCCCATATGGATGACTTCAAACTTGGTAGATCTGGAGCCAGTAAGCTGAGATGCTGTGCTGGACCCATATCTGTGAGATTGTCTTCACTCTTTTCTCTTTATCTACAGAGGAGGCAACAAGTAACTGGGAGAACTAGCCTGCCTGGAAGACCCCAGATACATCAAGAGGAGGTAAACAGACAGAATTTAAATGAACTAAATACAAATTCCCAATTTAATATCTGCTTAGATATGGAAATATAATGTTTACTCTTACTGTGTAAAATATAAACTCGCTGGCTACAAAAATTTGTTAATTGCTAAATATCAATATGCATTATTAGGTTTTTTTAACTAGTTCTATAAATATAAAACCATAACTGCCTTAACCATATAATCTCTTTTGGGTAAGAATTATGATAAAGTTATATTTGCACCAAGCTCTACACAAAAGGTCAGAGCATAGTGCTATTCAAAATGACAAAGAGAAGGAACAAAAGGCAATCTGAGGACCTGATCCTGCCCCATCAGAAAAATGCAGGAGACACTGGCACAGAAGAAAATGCGAATCACACAGCAGAAATCTCTGAATTGGTAGTGTCTGAAGTAAAGAAAAGCATAAAGGAAATCAGATCAGAAATAATCTTGGAAGCAAAAAAAGAAATCTGTGAATTACTAGCATCTGAAGTAAAGAAACATCTGCAGGTAGATATAGAGGAAATCAGATCAGAAATAATTTCTGAAGCACAAAGAGAAAGGATAACCATAATGAAACAATAACTGAGAAAAAATAGATGCGATTAAAAAAATGATAGATTCCTCGAATGAGGAATATAGGAAAGAAATACATCACATGAAGCAGACTCAAAGAGAAACACAGGAACCTCAAACCTCAATCATAAGCTGGCAAAGCCATCTGAATGAAAGTGAAAATAGTTTCATATCTTGAAGACATGGTAGCTGCTAGCGAAAAGATAAGAAAGGGTCTCTTAAAAACAACTAGGATGCAGGAAAGAATAATTCGATATCTGTAGGATGATGCAAAGATAAACAATGTGAGATTTTTTTTTTGTCTTTTTGAGACAGGGTCTCGCTATGCAGTTGAGGCTGGTCCTGAGCTCACTTTTGTAGCCCAAGCTGGTCTCAAACTCACACCGATCCTCCTGCCTCAGTCTCCCGAGTGCTGGGATTACAGGCGTGAGCCACCACGCCCGGCTAACAATGTGAGATTAATAGGTATCAATGAGAAAGAAGTTAATACAAATGATATAAAAAGAATATGGGAAGAAGTAATAGCAGAAAACTTCCCAAACATGGGAAAACAATTTGGCATTCAAATGACTGAAGCATATAGAATTCCAAATAACATCAACCCAATTAAAACCACACCCAGACACATAATAATCAAGATCCCAGAAATCCAGCACAGGAATAGTATAGTAAAAGCAACTAGAGAAAAGAAACAGATCACATTTAAATAATTGTAGATTTCTCTTGACAAACCATGATGTCAAGAAGGGCATGGAGCAGAGTACTTCAAGTACTCCATGAAAGCAAAATTCACCCCAGACTGTTATACCCTGATGTTTTAGTTACTCTTCTCTTGTTGCTGGGACAAATACCCAACAAAGGAAATGAAGGAAGGAAAGGTTTATTTAGCTCACAGTTACTGGAGGCTTCAGTCCATATGTGGCTGACCCAAGGCTGAGTGGAACAGTTCATGGTGGTAAAACAGCAACAATCGTGACAGAGGCAACTGACCAACTAGGGCAACAGAGAGCAACAGTCTCTGTTTAGACTGGCTTCAAGTATGTAAATGTCCTTTAAAAACTTCTCCATCAGTTCTTCAGGTGACAGGCATTTTGGTTGTTTCCAAGATACAATGGAGTATTACTCAGCTATAAAGAATGATAAACTCAAAGCCTTCATATATAAGTGGATGTATCTTGAACATATACTCATATGTGAAATAAACCAGAACTACATGTGTATATATTGTATAGTCTCCCTAATGTAAGAACTGAAAAAAAAAAAAAAAGAAAGAAAAAAAATGGAAAGGTATCATATAGTCAAACGGAAAGCAAGAATTTAAGGAACAAACAATAAAGAGAGAAATAGGAGAAAAATTAGGAATCATGGTAGGGACAAAACTATGCATTTATATACAAAAAATGGTTAAGTCAATGGTCGTAAAAATCTCCAATAGGTTTTTGAAACTAGCAGATAATTGGTAGAATTTGCACCCTCACTAACTATATGTACTGATAATTCTGAACTAAACAAATACACTGAGAATAGCAATTTGTAATACTAAAACCGTGCTTGGAATACCTTTAACTCCGGTCTTCAAATTAGGCACCACTTCTCATGTCATATAATTTTTTGCTATATTCTCTCTCAAGCAAATGCTTGTTTAAAATAGAAAGAAAGAGAGAAAGAATGGAAGGAAGGAAGCAAGGAAGGAAGGAAGGAAGAATGGAAGGAAACAAAAGAGAGTTAGAAACAAGGGAAAAAGGTCATAGAACTATATTGCTACCATTTTGTAAATGCTGCAGTTCCTAAATCACTGTATTACAATACATAATTGTTTTTATTTTTTATATTCTGTAGGGAGTTAAAGTTTAGAATATCAACAATTGATAGAAAATACCTGATTCAGGTTATGTCTAAGGTGTTTCATATTCAGAAAGATAGTGATGTTAAGCTCAAGTGCCTATGTTAAAAGGAATAATATGATAAAGCTTCTCTTCTGAAGGGTTAACTACTGAAGTTGTCAGACCAAATAATTAGAGAGAAAGAAGGGATATAAGAAAAGTCAATATTTTGGCTCTCACCCTTCAAGGTCAGTGAGGACACAGGATATAAAAGAATCTGTACTGTAACAGCGTATAACTCAGTGGAGTCCCAAATTTCCTGTTCAAGGAGATTATTGGGCCACAGAGGAAAGTGACTGATGATGTACAGTATTCCTAAGGAGAGTCACCTAGAGAGAAAACATTCTCTCAGGCTTTCACAGAGAGCAAAATGGTCAAGCAATGGTCGTGAGTCATCCAGATGGCTGACACTGACAGAAGTTCTACAAAACACTGTACATAATTTCAGGGTAAATCCTGAAGGGATTTGACTGATCCTGTCAGATACATAAATTATATTTTTGTTATATAGTTCTTGCTTTATCTTGGTCTTAATCATTCAACAGAAAAGTCTAACTGCGAGGTATAAAAATTAAAGTCATAGTAATATGCTGAGCTGTAAAATGCGCAAGTCAAGAGTTTCTGACATTGCCAGTTCCGCTGATAGCCTGGTACTATTATGGACTATTGCACTATATATACAGCTACTTTTTCTTAGTTCAATGGTAAGAAAGATTTGTACTAATAGTGTTCATAACCTTGCACTTTCCAGGCAGGCACTTGTGCCATGGAGCTATCTCCTTGGCCCCTGTACTAATAGTGTATGGAAAAGATATATCTGCATCTGGTACTCTGCACA
The DNA here is from genome assembly GCA_004027025.1 of Myocastor coypus. NCBI lineage: Eukaryota > Metazoa > Chordata > Mammalia > Rodentia > Myocastoridae > Myocastor > Myocastor coypus. Next base: position 7,607 of record PVJA010006380.1, read on the forward strand.
ACTACTATGAAGACAACAATATGTAATGTATTAATTATCGTAACTGTCCTACTAACCTGTTTTGAAGCTGTCTCATTGTTTTTCCTTTTTTATTAAAGTCAATAAAAATTTTTAAAAGAAATAAAAAATGAATTTAGGAAAGGTGTGGCATACAAAAATCAATGCAGTAATGCTGTTATGTACCAATAACAAGTTTTCTGAAATAGAAAACAAGAAAGCAATTCATTTACAATAGCTACAAAGATCACCTAGAAATGCATTCAAGCAAAGGAATAAAAAAGATCACTATAAAGAAATTATGAAACATTGATAAATGAAAGTGAAGATGGCAAAAAAGTGGGAAAACTCTGTGTTTATGAATTGAAAGAATTGATGTTAAAATGTCCACATAACCCAAGGCAATTTACAAGTTCAGTACAATTTCAATTAAAATACCAGTGGAATTGTTTAAAGAACTAAAAACCAATTCTGAAGTTAATATAGAACCAAAAAAATACCAAATAACTAAAGCTTTTTTCCTGTTTGGTATTACGGACTGATCTAAGGGTCTTCACAATATGTTGCATGCTGCTCTTTTATTTTGAAACAGGGTCTTAGTTTGCTAATTTGCCCAGACTGGACTCAAACTTCAAATCCTCCTGCCTCAGCCTTTTAGAGTACTAGGATTCAAGGCATGTGAAACTATGTTCAACTAATTTATTTGCAGCGGAAAGAAAGAAAGAAAGAAAAGAGGGAGAGAGAGAAAGAGGGAGAGAGAAAGAAAGAAAGAAAGAAAGAAAGAAAGAAAGAAAGAAAGAAAGAAAGAAAGAAAGATGGATCATGACTGTGTGGTGTTAGACAATGGGTGTGCAATAAGTGGACTAATCTACTAATTTGTTCAGCACAATTGTTGATGATGGAATCACTGAAGAGGAAAGTCTCACCCTGGGTATGGATGGCATCAACCACTAGGCCTGCACCGGAGGAATGTAAGGGGAGAAAAGAAAGGCAGGCTCACTGCTTCCTAACTCATGCCTGCCCTGCCATAGACTGCTTTTTCCTCTGCCATGGCCTCCTGCCATGCTGTTCTATGCTGGAACATATGGGATGAAACTGCTACGAACTGTGAGCTGAAATAAATCTTTTCTCCATTAACTTGTTAGTGTGGAGTATTTTGATCCAGCAATGAGAAAGTAATTAAGATCACTCACGAAGATATGGAGAAAAGAGAACCTTTGCACATTGTTGGAAAATGTCATTTAGTAGCATGATTACGGACAAGAGTCAGGAGCTTCCTCAAAATATTAAAACTATCTGGTGATCCAGCAATGCCATTACTGGGTGCATAGCCAAAGGAAATGATATGAGTATGTTAAAAAGAGATATACTCTCTCTGTTGTTCATTACAGCCAAGAGATGGAAAAAACCCAAGTGTCCACCCACTAATTAATAAACAAATAAAGAAAATGTCATGCAAGTACACAGCACAATACTATTCATCCCAATAATAAAATAGTGTCATTTCTGATGACATGGAACGGAATTAGAAATGACTGACACCTAACATAAGGCAGGTACAGAAAGATAAACAGCACATGAACTCACTCATGTGGTGTAAAAGTTGATCTCATAGAAGTGGACAAGGAATGGTAGTTACCAAAGGCTAGAGTGGTGGCATGAGGAGGGGTATGAAGCAAAGTTGGTCAAATAGTATTAAGTTGCAGTTAAATAGGAACAAGAAGCCATTTCTCTGTGGTACTGCTTCACAGGATGTCAGCTATAGATAGTAATTATGTATTGTGCCTTTCAAAAACAAAAAAGGGACTTTGAAAGTTTTCACCATCAAAAAATGATGTTTTAGAAAATGGATGCAAAAGTAACCTGACTTAAACATTACATAATGTATACACCTATCAAACACGACATGGTACCTCCACTAACATGGACAACTTTTAGTTTTGTGTATTTCAGTTCAAAAATAACAAATCCGAAGTCAACAGAAAGAGATCAGTTACTCAAATTGGTCTTTTCGGTTTGAAGATATTATTTAAAGTGAAGGTTTTCAATATAATTTTCATTTTGGTGATTCTCTAAATAAAGATAAGATCCATGCAATCATGAAGTCAAACAAGATTTCTTACAACACCTGCTAGTAAGCCTCCTACGCATGTCAAGCCTATCAGAACTAGCTTCCTCCCTCTCCTTTCACTCCAGTTTAATTAAGGCAAATCTCACCACAAAGAGACACCTGTTGTTTCTAAAAGGCTGAATTAAATGGGGGAATAATAAGACCAAGTGAAAGATTATCTTTCTAAAACATGATTCTCTTACATTAAAATCAAATCTACCTCCTTTAAAACAAAAGAAGCAAAAATAAGTACTCATACTGGTAATTAAGTGTCACATTTTAGCTCACCTAAAATAAATAATCAAATGGGAAAAAGGGGGAAATAATTCATTAAAGATCTTTAAAAGCACATATTCTTGCATCCCTATTCAAGGAAACTCAAATTAAAACCCAGAAATTTTCAAGGTGGGTGGCAATGGGTTGGAGTTGCAAATTTTAAATACATACGGCAAAACTATCATTAAACTTTTGTCATCAATTTAAATTAATATGTAAATTACATGTATTGTTAAGGAAGAAGGCATAATTTTGAAGGACTATAAGTTTTTACAGGGCCATCTCCATTTCTATTGAACCAGAACTTCTGTTTTTGAACCAGCTTCAGAAACCATCGCTATAAAAAAACCAAGTTAGACATACCACACCTTACTGACATATGAATATTTTATTTTATTTTATTTTATTTTTGTCTTTTTGAGACAGGATCTCGCTATGCAGTTGAAGCTGGCCTTGAGCTCACTTTTGTAGCCCAGGCTGGTCTCAAACTCGCACCAATCCTCCTGCCTCAGCCTCCCAAGTGCTGGGATTACAGGCGTGAGCCACCACGCCCGGCCATATGAATATTTTAAATGAATAATTTAAAATATGTTAAATATTGGTATTTCATAAATATACTTAAAAAGCAAATACATTAAAACTTATCACTTTTATTTTCATACTATGAATAATATGATTTCATGTTACATTATCAAAATTTTTCACATGCTGATATTATTATGGCTTAAGAGATGGAATCCCAGACTCAGGAAAGTTAAGGAACCTTGGGGGAGTCACTCCACTGGAAAAGAACAAAGTAGGCTTTTGAACCAAGCCATCCTGGGCTAAGGCCAAGGCACTCTCCACAGCACCCCATCCTTCACTTCAAGAGGTACACAAAATGCAGCAGTACACAAGTGAAGGAACCTGGGGGAAAACCTGCTGTTGTACCATTGTTTCTTTGCCAGTGGGTTGGAAGAACATTCTTTTGAAAAAGGACTACCTGGAAATCTAAGATGACATGATATAAAATTACACCACAACTGTTGTCTAGCAATGGATCCTAAAATAACTGCCAAATAAAATTAAAAGACTAATTGTGAGGAATCTTGGTGAGATTCAAGAGAACATAGATATATAATTGAATGAAATCAGAAAAATAACTACTGATATTAATGAGAAGCTATGCAAAGAGAGACCTTTAAAAAGAACCAAACAGAAATTGTGGAAATGAATGAATCAAATAAAATATACAGGGGGGCTGGGGAGATAGCTCATGGCACAAGTGCCTGCCTGGCAAGTGCAAGGCCATGAGTTCGAACACTGGTCCTACAAAAAAAAAAAAAAAAAAGAAGAAGAAGAATTAAAAAAAATAGAACATACAATTTAAAGCCTCAGCAACATACTGAATCCAGAAAGAAAAAGACTATCTGAAGTTAAAGATAGATTTTAGGGGGAAAAACACTAAAAGAATGGAGACAGCCTCTGAGATCTTTAGGACATAAATAAATGAACAAATATTCACATTTAAAAGAAACTGGAGGGAAGAACAGAGGGGAAAAATCAAAATGCTATTCAGTGAAGCAACAGCTGAAAACACTGGGGTAAGATATAGGCCTATAGGAGGCATACAGGGTTTCTGATAACACAAACAGAAACATCCTCATTGTGGCATATAATAGTCAAACCAAAGATACCTGTAGATTCACTCCGAGCTCCCGACTCATTCACTTCCAGCTAATGGATCAGGTTCCAGTTAGCCACTGCCTGAACTCACCTCAGAGGCCCTCTCCCTCAGCCCACGAACTTTCTGCTTTACAGCTACACACCTATCCCAGTCAGATGGCATCATCTTAACATCCCCAAGATAACTCAGCAAATCCTTCTGAGTTTCACATATGAACTGAGAAAAATGGGACTGTTGGCCCTGAAGAATGAGTTGCCATGGCCTTTCCAAAGGTGCCTTGCCTAGAAACAACCCAGTTGAGCGCTTCTCAAAGACATTAAAAATGGAGGCAAGAAGGAAATTAACTATTGTTACCCAGCACTTGATTTAAAAAAAAAAAGGCATCTGATATCTGTAAGAAAATCCAATCTGACAGATGACCATATATCCTCTGGCTATGAATTATAAGGACTATGGACCCCAAAACCAAATAGATAAGTACATAAACAAACAAATAGGCAAGAACTCTGCAAAGCTTCAACCTGGGTCAGATGACAACTCTGTCATCAGTCTGACAGGCTCAGACAAGGCCAGACTGGGCTTCCTTCTCAGCTGGGCCAAGAACCCATAGTCCCATCATTGAGACTCTGGCCTCTTGCTCCTTCTGTGAGGCAAAAGCTGCAGCCTGGGAGAACTCCAGTCAGCCTCTCTCTTTCGTTTAAATCTGCACTTTCAACTGTTTCCCAAGAGGAATATAATATTTGCATTGGTCTTAGACAGACAATCACAATCCTGAAATTCTGAAAACTCTTCTCCCAGAGGTGTAAACTAAAGACTTGCCTTAAGGCCTGGGCATCAATCATAGCACCTCACCATGACCCCTATTGCTGTCAGATGTCATGGGACACCCAAACAGGCATCCATCCACACATCAGCATGACAGATTGTTAATCACCTTGGACAGGATCTCTGTGCCATCAATAACATGGCCAACATTTTACATTCTGTATTTGTCAATCCATACATCTTTTTGGCTTGTTACTCAATTGCCACAAAGGTTTGCAAACTCTTTATTTTCAAGAAGTCACTGACAACAGATTTGGCCACTCTGAGACAGTCTATTTCTCTGTCCCTTCCAGGTCTACAAGTTTGTTACTGTCCCCTGGACTCTGAGATTGAGCCATTGATTACCTGCCCCTGATTGTAAGGTTTCATGCCAGGGCAGTGCCCACCTGCATGAAACAGTATCCCACAGAATGAGAGCTCACTAGAAATTCAACCCCATGTCCAGAGGATTCACAATCACAAAATGTCATGGACTGCTGAACTGCTGAAATACTTCCTCCTGCCTGTAAAGCCAGCTCAAGGCCTCTATGCTGTCAATGTTGCTGCTCTTGCACTTTGCATATGTTGCCTCAGTCTTCTGATATAGTCAGTTCACTGTTCACCTGCCTGGGCCTAAAGAATGCCTTCTGCTTTTGGCTGGTTCCCGTCATTAAGTCTCTCTTCACAAAAGCCAGATGCTCTGGACACTTAAAAATATTACTTCTGATTAATGATAACCAAGCTGGCTTCTGGAAAGGCTCAAAAGTTCTGCTATACTATCTGGAAGAAACTGCTTACAAGAAAGAAACTGAAACTTTCTTAGAGCTGTTGGCTTCTCTAGAATCTGGATCCTTGAGTTATGTTTAGACTGTCAGTCCCTGGGAGCACCCAGTAGCCTTCCCATGTCAATCACTAAGGGGTGCTTTCCCTTTGCTCTGTGCTCTAACAGCAACTGCCCTGGTTGCTGATGAGCTTCCCTTAGGCCAAGACCTAACTGTCCAGGTGCCACATGTTCTGGACTCCACCAGGCACCAAGGACTCCAACAAAAACCCTGCCTGACTTGAGGTAATAAAACACTCAATTCTACCACACACATGCTCACAAACCTGACCCAGTGGACCATAAGTGTCTGGCACTGTCTGAGAAACTGTCATTGATCCAATCAGACCTAAATATTAAACCCCCTGACAGATGCTGAGTACACCCTGTTTATAGATGGAGGTACCTTGCCTATGGCTGAAGGAAGCTCTTTTAGGAATGAAGTCTGACCAGCTAGATATGCTGTGGTCACCTTGAACAAAACTATTTTGGCCAAAGCTCTCATAGAGATGATCTGCACAGTAAACTGCTTCCTGATGCTATTTGAAAATCTGTCACCAACAATACAAAAATGCTCTGGTCCAGAGGCCTAATCCCCTCCATGGATCCAACTGACTGCAACATCAACTCCTGCAACTACCATATGTTCTACAGGCTCAGGCTACTGTGCTATCACTTGGACCCCTGAAGCCATCTCAGGTTTCAGCATTTATGTCACTAGCCCTGACCTCCCATTTTCCTACCCATACTGAGAAGTGAATAAAAGTTTGTATGGTCCTGCTGTTAAAAATTTAAAAATGGGGGCTGGGGGATGGCTCAGTAGTCTAAGTGTTTGCCTATCCAGCACACAGACCTGGTACTGCATGCTGTGCCTCTGTGCTGGCCACTAAAACCAGGCATGGTGGCACACACCTGTAATCTCAGCACTGGGGAGGCTATGGCAGGAAGATCACTATAAGTCTGAGCTTCATAGAAAGACCTTGTATCAAATAAATACATAAATGATTCTAAAAATTTTTTTTTTAAATTGGCCCTCAATATGGCCTACTTTGGATCATTGGAAGTGACAACAATCCTGCATTTGGAGCAGAAGTCATTCAAAAATGCAGGTTAAATAAGCTATACATGGCTTGTAACTAGTTAAAAGACCATCACACATTACCTCTACAAGTTTCAGAAATCCAGCCTTAGATCCACTGAAAAACACCCCTGGGCAGATCCCTCCAGGCTCTATAAAGACAGTAAGCTCAAGGCCTTGATCCTGTCACTCCAAATGCTGACATATGAATGCACCACTGGAGTCCAAGAGATTCTGAGTGTGACTGCTTGGAATGACGCTCTCAGTTCCCTCTTCTATGTGCTCAATATCATGTGATCCAGATGGGTTCTTGCTCTTTATTCTCTTACTGACTGTAACCTTTGCCTTGGCCTTATGGACAGTTGCCCCAGAAGGACAAAAGACAAGCTGTAGGCTCTTTTCCTTATTCTATATACAGTTTTGTTAGTCCAGCCTATTATTTTAAACTGTCTTCCTCATCTAAAAGGCCTAGGACTATCAGTTATGATTAGAAAATGTTTGTTGTTACTAATGTGCATTTAATGTTGATATCTGGATTCTGGTCCCATTTAATTTATCCATGGGAAATCAAATTGCCACAACCCAAGGTCCTGTTGAATTTTACCTAGTAAAAATTGATACCTGGGCAGTAATTCAGTTCAAAATCTGGACTAGGCAAGGTCTAGTAATTCTCAGATTTGATCTTTGCCAAATTATTACCCTTCCAGAAACATGAACACTATCTTATCAAAAAGTGCCCAGAGGACCCCATAGGGAATCCACTCTGTACAGATTTTTTTTTTCAGTACCAGGGATCAAACTCAGGAACTTGTGCTTGCCAGACAGATGCTTAGGCCACCGAGCTATATCCCTGGCCCTGGGAATTCACTCTGGCACCTTTGATTTCTATCTGTTCCCTGGAGACAAATATGGACACATGGGCTACAGATCCAGAACAGAATGTAATTGCCCCTCCTGGGAATGTGTGTTCATAGCTTCCTGGGGGGGGGGCAGGGCTTATAGTAGAAACAGGCCACCTTAAGGTTGCCCCTCAACTAGCTGAGCAAGAAAAACAAAGAGAGATGGCTGACACTGACAACAGTTCTACAAAGCACTGTACATGGTTTCAAAGTAAATCCTGAGGAGATCTGACTGACTTTGGGAGATACAAAAGTTACATTCTTTGTTATACAAGTGTTGCTTTAACTTGCCCTTAACCACACAGCAGAAAAGTTTAACCACGAGGCATAAAACGTAAAGCTAGATTAGTATGCTGAGCTGTAAAAGGCTTAAATCAAGAGCTTGCATCATTGCCAGTTCTGCCAATAATCCATTACGATTATGGAATAGTGGACTATGTACACAAATACTTTCTCTTAGTTTAATGAGAAGAAATTTTTTATACAAACACTGATTAGAAAAATTGTCATGTCTACATCCTGTGTTCTGTATAACTACTACAAGGACTACATTATGCATTGTATCAATTATTGGGAATGTACTACTATTGTGTTTTTGAAAATGTCGCATTTTTTTGAAGTGAAACAGTTTTATTTCACAGTTATCTTTAAAACTGTAAAGACACTATTTTCTTCATATAAAACACTGTTGTATCTATACTTCTTAGAATATGATTATACAGACCCTCTTAAAGAAAACTGCACCTCATTATAGTTTCGGGGAGGTTGGTCGGAGAAAACATATCTGGACTGATTCCTAAAACATACCACTTGCACACTTTGCATCTTTTGGTTCAAAGTATAGATTACTGTCTTCAGTATGTGTTCCTGCATTCTTACATATTTGATGAGACACACAGAGGCTGGTTTATTAATGTTCCTTTTGGTTCATCAGCTTTTTCTTCAGGCTCATCCACAGGTTGTGCAGGCTGTGCCTTTTTCTGGGGTCTTTCTCCAAGACCTTCCAGGAATAGAGACACTTCATCATCATTATAGATTGTGAACTCCAAGTCTTTCCCAACGAATCCAATGGAAACATTCTTAGTTGTCAGGTCCTGTTCTGCAGGAAGTGTCTCTCTTAAGGCATGCAGATCATGCTTAACCTTTGCCTTTAAATTATACTCCATAAATTCAGATATATTTTTCTCCAAGTAAGTATGAGTTGACTGAGAACAAGTGCCAATAGACATAGCTCTGCAGTCAAGATAGTTGGCAGATGGACAGGTCTGGACAATATGAGGCCCCATGTCATCGTAACCAGCAATAAGCAGCCCAACACCATATGGTTTCAGGCCATACCGCTGTATTGGTATCTGGGTCTTGCTTCCAATTAGAGATAAAAGATATGACACAGGAAGCAGTCTGTCAAATACAAATCTGGAATGCAAACACTCCTGTCATATAAAATTACATAAGAGTCTGGCATCAGCAGTAAGACCCGCAATAGAGATACCAATATGGTTGTCAACATGGACAATTTTTTTTTTGGTGAGCTGCAAGCTCTGACTGTGCACTCTTCAGTGCCACCAATACTGCATGGGTTTTGGATTTCAGCCCAACTGTGGCAGAATCTTGTTTAACAGCTTCCATCGCATACTCAGATTGATGAATCCTGCCCTGAGGGTTCCACACAGTGACATCATTATCATACTGGTTGTGAAACATAGGACGTGGACCAAGCTAAGAGCCTCCTGCAAAGCTGCAAACTGAGGAGAGCTCTGTTATTTCTTATTAAAAGAAAAAAATAAATTAAAAAAAAAGAATAGCAAAGAGAAGTTGAAAATGCCCTAGCAGAACACTGCTGGTTCTATACTAATAAGTGTGGAATAAGATAAGAAGATCTACAAAACTTACGAGAGGTTAAATAACCAGGCTCAAGAACAAAACCAGAAACAGGATGGTGTCAAGTTCTATCTGACTTGGAACAAAGGCTGAAATCCCTCTGGAACCCCTGACATTCCTTATGTTAGTTCTCCTGAAAGGGTCTTGCCTGATTAATTGGGTTACCTACTTTGTTTCAGATTGGACCAGCAGTATAATTTTTCCAATGGCCCTAAAAGCTGTCCCACCTTAAGTAGCTTTAGATACAAAGAAGAGCCCCTGCACTGAAAACAATTTTATTTTTTATTTTATTTTATTTTATTTTTTTTGTCTTTTTGAGACAGGGTCTCACTATGCAGTTGAGGCTGGTCTTGAGCTCACTTTTGTAGCCCAGGCTGGTCTCGAACTCGCACTGATCCTCCTGCCTCAGCCTCCCGAGTACTGGGATTATAGGCGTGCGCCACCACGCCCGGCTGAAAACAATTTTAATGATAAGAAAGGAAAATGAAATTTAAAAAAAACTGTACAAGAGAAACTTTGTTCTTCTGAAACAGCCCAGCTCTGCACTGCTTCATGGTTTTGTAATTGCTTCCTTGATCCCTGTAACCAAGAGAGCATAACCAAACATGCAGAATGCCTGATTGTACCATTGTACAAACTTCATGAGCTGGTAGTCTTTAAACCACCCTTGTAACCGATGGTCTCACCCTGCGAGCTCCTCAGAGCTCATCACAAGAACTGCCAGGCAGTTCTGTCTCACCTTTGTACTTACGGCTTATGCACCATACAAAAACCCTAGACCACCAGAGAGTGGGGCTGTTATTTTGGGAGTTATTTCATTAAGTGCTCACTGAACATAAAATAAATCTGCCTCAAAATTCTTGTGTTTCTGCTTTCTGTAGCAACCTGAATTATACAGTGAGACTCTCAAAAACAAAAACTATTAAAAAACAAGGTCAAATGCCACCTCAAATTACATTTACAGTTATGTAAATAATATTTCACCACACACATTCACTTCTTTAATATATACTAAAAGTTTGTATTAGTTCACTCAGAAGAAAGCTTGTGTTCTATCTATTGTTTCTTCTTTGTATGAAATTTTTTGTATTTTAGGGAAGGGTCTACATACAGGGTGTTCAGGGTCCCACTCCTAGATCGGATGCATAGTGATTCCCCCATTTACAGCCCCCCAAGAGCTGGGATTATAGGTGCATACTACCACTCCCAGTCTCAATTGTTGTCTCAGCTCCCCCCTTGGGGTGGGGCTAGCAAATCAGGCCTGGGAATGGAACCTCCAGCCCCTGCACGTGCTTGTAGGTGCTTTAATTCACTGAGCTATTTGGCTGGCCCTTAAGGATGTTTTTCAGTTATGTCTGGAAGATTATTATTATGGAAGATAATAATACATGGTATAGCAACTATTCTAACTCTTTTATTATTAGTTATGAAAATGTGTTTTATTTTCTCACTATATATACATATATATATATATATTTCAATGTGTAATAAAATGTAAATATGTATAATCACTGCTAGATGCAAGAGTAAAATTTTCTAGCACACATCATGTAAGTACCATATTATGCCTCGCATCTAGGGTGTTCTCCAAAAAGCCTCATGTGTTTGAGAGCTATTTAGATAACAGGACTGCTATACTCATTAGAGGACGAATACACTAGAGAATTCATGGCTAGCTTGCTAGTAGGAGGGGGAGGTCCTGTTTAGAGGCAGTGCACTGTGGGTGTGGCCTACTCTTCCTCCCTGGCTCCACCCTTCTCTCACTTACTTCCCACTTGCCATGAGATGAAAAGCTTTCCTCTACCAGGTCCTTTGACCATGCTGTTTCTGTATTAGAGCCAAATGACTACAGACTGTAACCACAAACCAAAAAAAAAACCCTCTCTTCCTTTAAATTGAAACACCAAGAAAGTGGTTTCCTTAGGCAATATTTAATGAAGAAAATGATACCAGTTCTTCTCAAACTATTCCCCTCAAAAAGTTTAAAATGATGAAATTGTTCCAAACTCATTACCCTAATGCTGAAACCAGATAAGATATACACACATACACGCACACACGCATGCATGCATGCACACACACACACACACAGGAACACACACAGCTGTAGACCAGTATCTCTAATGAACATAATTGCCAAAACAGCAAATATTAGCATTTCAAATTCAATGGCATAAAATAAAATCACTCATCATAATCAATTGGGATTTATTGAAGGGAGGCAAGGATGGTGAAATCAATATATGTAATACAACATATCAACAGAATGAAGGACCTAAATCACATAATTATCTCAATAGATGCAAAATTAATTCAATAAAATTCAACATCCCTTTGTGATAAAAAGTTTGAATAAAATAGATAACAGTACAGAGGAGACATTCTTCAATGTAATAAGGTTTATCTATAACATAATCACTGATAACACAACCTCTAAAGGGAAACATTGAAAGTTTTTCTTCTAAAATTTGGAGTAAATCAAGGAAATGGTACTGAAAGAATCCACAGTAACAAGTTCACTAGCCTTTCTGTGCTATTTGTTTACATTATCTCAAAATTTACTGACCCTAGATATTCAAGATACTTTTCCTTTGTTTCATTACTTCCTTAAAAAGTTATTATTCTTCATTGAAAATGTTATATAAACTAGAAGTCAAAACTACCTCTTTGAGATTGTACATTCCCTGGGTATCTACCATTTCCATGTGAAACACAAATATTTCTTCACTTACCACAGGGCTACATTTCAATATGTTGGAATGTACCACACATTATACCTTAGGAATAAAATATACTGACAGTGCTCATTGTTTACCATATTGTATAGCTGATCAGGAGCTGTGGAGAGTTGTCACTGCTTAATACTGAAGGGAGTATTAAACTATACATCATTAACCTGAGAAAAGATTATAATTCAAACTTCAGAGTACAATTTCGGCTAGATGTGTACTGCTTCCTCATCATAAAGTTGAAACTGAAGCTATCCTGAATGAGAAACCATCTGTGCATGTTACTAAATTTGGTTTCTCTGGTTAACCTGTATGTTACTTGTTTTTTGTTTTGTTTTGTTCTGTTTTTGTGGGATCAGGGATTGAATTCAGGTCCTTGTGCTTGCCAGGCAAATGTTTACTCTATGAGCTATTTTCCTGGCTCACCTGTATGTTGAGAGTCTGTTCTGCTAAGATCTGAAGAAAACCATGCTTTTCTCTTTTTCGATTCTGACTATGCATAAATGCATTCATATAGGACTGAACAGCAATATTGAAAATGATAACTTGTTTTGTTGTTGTTATGTGGCATTATATATGTTTTTCCCATTAAGATATTTTGATTATCATTATCTTATCATTTATGCAATATATGGTTGATATATGATCATCTTAATTTATAATGTTTTTCTAATCCTGCTTAACAAGTTTGTAGGACTAAATAACAGCCACTCTTTGATTTTGTAAGCAGTAAGATGCTAAAATTTGTTTGCTATATTAACATGCAATGAAAATAGCAACCTCATGCCCATGTCTAAGAATATTTTGCCAGAGATGTCATCATCTTCTATACCAATATAGATATATAATCATGCATAAGAGATACACATAGATGTCATTATTAGAATCAATTTGAAAATGGGAAAAATAAGGAATAGAAACATTCTGGGGGCTTTCTAAAAGGCTGCCCACAAATCAGAATAAATTTCCAACTCGTTATACTCAACTAACAATATGAGTACATTTCAAGTTTCTATATCAACTATTCATGGTTGTTAATATACAGTATAATTGCCTGAATAAAAGGAATACTATATTATTTTTCATTTATGTTATGTCTTTTACTCCTATTTGTTTAGGAGACTTAAAAACTCTGTTATACTCACTTATACATGATGAAAGACTTTCAAAGACAGAATTATAAATAGAACTTTTGAATCAGAAGCAAAATATCCATGCAAAATAGCAAAACTGGAATTGAAAAGCAGTTTTCCTATCTTTACTTCTTTTCTTATACAATAGAATAACAACTCCTTTGGTAGGGTAGTTCTGATATTGTTGTGACTGGAAGTCACTGAACTTAATGAAACAACAAAAAATAAATAAATGACTAATAAAACAATCTGCTCAGCATGCACTACTCTAAGCCAAAATTCTTCTGAATTACTGGATCTATTGATTTTGAATTTCAAGGAAATGAAAATCAAATCAAGGGTGATGCTAATTTACCTTAGAAGCAAGGCACTGTCATTTTAAACTATTATCCTAAGCAACACTCAGCCCATTCTAAACTTGTCACTTTGTGCCTTCCTAAGTAGTCAGCCATAAGGCTTAGGCTATAAACACACAGGTCACAAAAGCTGAGTTTTTTAGAAAGAGATAGTTCTTGACCACATTCTGGAATCCGAGCAGTTACAGGTCTGAGTATGAGAGACATTTTACTCTCCTTTGCACTGACTTGAGAGTTTCATATCACTAATGAATTTATTTTGTAGACCCCCACACCCTGCTGTTTTTTGTTAAATGCCTAGATCTTGGGAAATTAAGTTGAAGGATTCTTGTTTTCCAAATTTGAGGGTATTTGAGAATGTCTATGAGCACTGGAAATAGTTTGCTGAATGATCTATAAATTCAAACTCTATAATTCACCTTATTCTTGATCAAAAATCTTATTATTTCACTCTCCTCTTATATGACATTACACATAAATTTTATATTTCCCTTCAGATGAGAAGCATAACCTGGCAACTTTGAGGCAGTATCCAGGCCACTGATCTCATTTGGTTGCTCACACCATGTTTTTAAAAATCAAGGCCACATATCAAAATCAGTTAAATTCACACAGAACTTCAGATGTCCAATCTCTCTAGAAAATTGGAAAGCTCAGCAGTGCTACTCCTGCATTACTGTGTGAGAACGTTCAGCTGACACAGAGTGGTTGCTTCCTTTAGGTAGTGGTAGACCTTTTTTGTGGTGATAATTGCTGTCTTGCCTGCCAGATAACTCTGGCAGGAATTCTGAGCATTATAGGGTAAATAAAACTATTAAGATGGTTAAAGAAGCATTTCATGCCATGCCTAAATTATTTCTTAACTGATGTTTGACACATTAATAACTTTTGAGAAAGCCCAAGTACATTCCAGTTGGTCATAGCCCATGTTTGTCTAGTTTTTTATAGTTAAGCCCTTCCTCTTGTCTTGGGGTGGGGGAAGATATTCTCCTATCTTGCTGCTACCCCAAACACAATTCTATCCTAAAAGTTACTAATAAACTGTACCTCTGCAATATTGGGCTTGTCCACAAATTTCTTTAATTCTTTGGTATCTTGCACCTTTAGTGGGTGGTTTTCTTATATAAGGTTTTCCTAAAATAACAGTAGTGAATCTTCAGTTGATCATAGTCCCCACTGATTTACTCTCAGCTTTTATCATCCCCTTTATACTAAGATTTCCATTAAATCCAAATCATTTAATATAATTATGTTACTTGCCTGGTTTCAGCAGGCTTTGAATTTCTCACCTCTTCTGATATTTTTGATTGTATCTTATTAGTATGTATTATACAAGAATCTGGGAGGAGTCATGAAAAGATTAGGTTACAAGTCCCTGACCACAAGAATTGAAGTTCCAGCAGCAGGAACTAAAATGCACACAGAGCAATAATTCAAGGTGCTTAGCACTAAACCCCATGTAATAGTTTAAGGCAGTTTTCTCCAACATATTTACAATGTAAGCGAAAAATGTGAGTCACATATGTAGCTTTAAAATTTTTAGCACCCATAGTGAAAGTTTTAAAATATGAACTTAATTTAATAATGCACATTCTAGAAACTAGCATAATCAAAATATTATTATTTGACCATATAATGTTAAAAACTACTAATGAGATGTTTGTGTCTTGTTTTATAGTAATTCTTTGAGATTAGTGTGTAATTTTTACTTAGAAGACATCTCAGTTTGGATAAGCCACATTTAAAAAAAAAAGTGTTCAGGATTCTCATGTTGCTAATAGATACATACCAGCAGGTCTAAAATGATAATAATAATCCCTGAGATGTTAGCAAATCATTTCACTAGAAAAATCAAGGAAGGATTTGAGGGGAAAGTACAACTGAAAATAAAAAAGTTATTTGTCAGTGAGTTATTTACGTAAGTAATGTTTTGTTTGGTAAGAAAACAAAACAAAAATAGCAGGAGTGCCATACAAATATATGGACTGGAAAATTCAGAGCAAGAGACATAAACAGGAGATTAAAATGAAAGGGTTGTCTGCATGAACTTAACAACATTGTTCTGCTATGGATACAAGATGTTGTCTGGGTGGTGGTGGGAGCCACCAAGACATGCAGAACAAGAAAGTAACTCCTCAAATCTATGTGCTAGGATGGACAGTAATGCAACGCTGGACTAGCATAACTCAAATAACATTAGTCAGATCTGAATCCACGTTAATAGGTACAAAGATGGAGGCTCCAGAGGCTGATATGGGATTAATATAGAGAATAATTTTCTGAATTGTCAGTATTGTTCAAAGCAGTGTGTGCTGTCTAGGAGGCTGTAAATTTGACTTTGGGGATGTAGGAGCAGATGCTAGATAGCTACTGATCAGGAATCTGGCAAGTGGAGGAGCTCTTTGTCCCCTGAAACACACAGATAGCACCTCTAGGCTCAATTCCCTCTGAACGAGCTGTAACTTCATGCCTTTCACTTCCATTCAAGGCAGCATATTGGAATGCAAGGGAGAGAGACAGTGCTATTATTACCAAGATAACCTTGAGTCTGTTTTAATTTATTTTTAAAAAGAAAATAAATCACTCTCAACCTTTGTTGCTTTATTATTGGGGGTGGGGGTGGCGGTGGGGGTGGGGGGGAAGAACATTCTATTCTTCTAGCAGCTGGTACAAGAATTCTTTTTAGAGAGAGAATCGCCTTTGTTGAGAAAACCCTTTAGCAGGCTCACTTGGGATAAGTGAATGCAGCAGGCAGGAAGGGCACTTGAGGCCAAGGATTCAGGGGAGGGGATGAGACTATAAGGCATGAGACAGGGAGAGGAATGTGTTTGCTCTTAAAAGGGAAGAAGTACCAAAAAAAAAAAAAGAAAAGAAAAAGAAAAAGGTGAGGACAGGGACAGAAGAAGGTGCAGCTAGTGAAATCACTGAGAGAAGTCCTCAAATACTCTATCAGGTTACAAGCTCAGTAAATACACAGTGTGAGCAGATGTGGGATGCTAAACTGGTGAAAGCCTTGAATTTTGCATCCAAATGGACAAGGAGCAAAACACCACTACACAGAAATTAAAAGAAAACTTTCCCTTAGCAATGCTGAGAAGCTACAAGGGACTCAGCATGGGAGAGCTCACGTTTTATTAACTTAGAAGTCTAGGGGTGCATTGCCTGTCTTAGAGCTCACATCTGTCTGAATGCTCAGGAACAACAGATGATCATAATTTGAAAGTCTTTATAAAGGAGAGTCAGCACTAGACTTCAAATTAGCAAATACGAGTCTGATGCCTGAGTGGCTATGAAAATACCTGGTTAATGTGGCCACAGCTCCACTGTTCTAAATCACACAAAGTGAAGTGTGATCATCTAATGCACCAGCCAGGCCCTCAGAAATGCAGACAGCAATGTCAGGCTTCTGGTAGGACCCACTGTGTTTGACATAATTGTAAGTATTTGAAAATATTGCCATTTCAGACTGGGGAGATAACTCAATGGTCTCAAGGGCCCTGGTTTAATCCCTGGTACTACATACCATACTAGCCAAAGAATGTGGGTGTGCTGTGCCAGCTAAAAAAAAAAAAAAAACAGGCATGGGGACACACTCCTGCAATCCTAGTGCTGGGAGGCTGAGACAGGAAGATCACTATGAGTCTGAGCTGCATAGTGAGATCCTGTACCAAATAATAAATAAATAAATAAATAAATAAATAAATAAATAAATAAATAAATGATTTTTTAAAAATTCAAAGAATATGTTGCCATTTTTAAATATGCATTGATAAATAATTTAACATTTATCATTAGACTTTCTGTTGATTCTTAGTAGATTGTATAACATTCAAGACAAAATCTAGAGTGTCTGAAGGAATGGCAAACTTTGATCAATCCACATTTTGTTATGAGGCACGTGTTTCATCATCTGACACTGTAGAGATGCCTCAGTGGGAAATTCCCTTAGCTCTGGTCTATGTGCGCAAGGATTTGCTAGAGTCCTACCCTGAAGATCAACTGTCACATTACAGCTGTCTGTAAGTTGCCTTTGACTTTATGCCACAGTTTCCATGTGGCCTTGGGAACCCACCTAGTAAGCAGCATAAATCAGCTTCGTTATATCATTATGTGGCATTTAAAGGCACCCACAACTGCAGACACCTGTCTACAGATTTATATGGAGCGAAATAAACATGGATGCTACTGTGTGCAGCTCCCAGGCTGGGTGCTACAACTACCTGTGGAAGTCATGTTTACTAACACATACAAATAAAAGCTGCTGAGCAACCAGCACTTTGAGAGAAGCGAAGCACAATTACATGCAGATTGAGGTCGTGCTGCTGGGTGTGTAGCCTATACGATGGATTGATGTAAAAGAATAAAATCAATCCCACCATGGCAGCTGGAAGCAAGGGCCCTAGAGCCAAAATCCACAGGCTCAGATCCTGGTTCGGCTACTTAGCATATAACACCTGGCAAATGAAGTCTTCTGTCTCTCAGTGCCCCACATATGAAATGAAAAAACTATCATCCCAGCTGCATGAGAGTTTGAGTTAGACTAAGATGTAGGCACTGCAAGGAATAAAAGCTCTACACCTGCACTGAAACACTCTTAGACTAATTATGCACTGTCATATGAGGCAGGTTGTGATAAGTACGATAATAAAGGTATAATAAAGTACTTAGAGAATATTAAACTGAGGACAAGCAGTAGTGTAATTCACTCATGTACCTTTCAAAAATGTTACCTAGCAATGACTAAGAAACAGTTTAAGGGCCAGGGAGATAGCTCAGTGGAATAAGTACTTGCCTAGCAAGCACCTAGTACAACAAAAAAATAAATACATACATACATACATACATACATACATACATACAATTTAAGAGCAAGGTGGACAGCCAGGCACAGTGGTGGCCATTTATACTAGCACTGAAGAGGCTGAGGCAGGAGGAACACCAGAAGTTCAAGGCCAGCCTGGGCCACACAGCAAGACCTTCTCTCAAAAACTAAAAAAAAAAAAAAAAAAAAAAAAAAAAAAAAAAAAAAAAAAAAAAAAAAAAAAAAAAAAAAAAAAAAAAAAAAAAAAAAAAAAAAAAAAAAAAAAAAAAAAAAAAAAAAGAGTAAATAAATATAACCAAAGCACAGTAGCAAAAAGGTAGAACTGGGAATGTTTTTAAAGAAAAACTTGATAATGCAGAGGTTTCAGGAGGGTTAAAAAACAGAACAGGTGTGGGCAGCTGTGCCCAGCCTTTTCAGAGCCAGGAACAGGTTTTATGGAAGTCATTTTCCCCACAGATGAGGGCAGGGGCTGGGGTGAGTGTCTCCTGAGGAGTGAGCAACGTAGACCCCTCCATGTGTGGTTCACAGGAGAGTTTGTGCTCCTGTGAATCTGGCGCTGCTGCTGCTGGGACAGGAGGCACCACGACAGCAGTGGGGACTTCTAGACACGGCAGCTTCGCTCCTCCCTGCTTCATGCTTTCTGCTGTGTAGCCCTTTCCTCAAAGCCATGTACAGGTGCCTAGTATGGGCCAGAGGTTGGAAGCCCCTGTTAAGGAGAAAAGAAAATGTAACCCAGAAAAAAGGAGTAGAGGAAGGGCAGTGAGAGGCAAACCTGCTACACATGCCAACACACTGGTATTAAGATACTCACAAAATAGAGAAAAAACTATCATTGACCCAGTGGAAAGTATGTCTTTAACAGACTGTGGGTCCCAGAGAAACACCAAAAGAAAAAGGAAGAAGATGGGATACGTTCATAATCTGGGTTTAGTAGAGATTACAGGAAACGTGTGCTTGCCAGACAAGCCCCGTCATTCTGGGCTTCAAGTCCCCTGAGCTAGCCAGAATGCTCTCAGGGATCCTTCCATTCTCTTGCCTCAGTACTGGGGTCAACTACATCTTTTCCTCTTCCAGAACCTCAAATCGCTCACCCTAGCCTCTTATCTTTCATCCGCCATCATAATTCCCATTAGTTTCAAAGGCGTCAGTTCAGAGACTGAAAAACCTCTCTTGCTCCATCCACACCTCAGCTGGAGTGAGGACTCCTGATCTGCATCTCTAGAGCAGCTCACATGTTTCGCGTATTCTCCCGTACTCAGTCACCTGCTTGCTTAGTGGATCTTCACAAACGACACTGCAAGACCCTCAAAGGCTAGCAGTATGTCTCACTTACCATTCAGTGTTTGATAATTTAATACCTAGGAAATAAGTTGAATTCCCTCCAAATCACAAAATATATAGATTGAAGGACTACCACACACATCATGTGAGCAAACATTTTGACTCACCTCTAGTTAAGGCTATGTGAAAATTAATGAGAAATGTATATGAACTTAATCAGTGTGTCACATTATCAGTACAAACCCAGCTCCCCTTAGTGCGTTGGGTTAAAGGCTTCCATGCGTCTCCCCTCCCCCACTCACACACATGAGACCAACAGGATGCCAATTCCAGCCCCTCAAGGCAACTATCTACAGGCACAGTTTCCTTTTAACATTAAAAATAGCTATTTACTTTTCACCAAGTTATTTTTTTCCAGAGAGAGAAACATTTAAGTGAATCCTTAGTGTTAGGATGTGAGGAACTAGGAAACCTCATACACAACTGACGGAAACGTAAATAACCACCCAAATTATAAACACTGATGCATTTGTTTATTCTAAGAATTTGTCAAGAGGATGAAGTCTATGAGTTCAAAATTACAAATTTACAAGGGTGCTCCCTATATCACGGGGAGTGATTTCTTTAAACATGGTTAAAAAAATATGTAGCATTTATCATTTTGACCATTTTATGTGTATAATTTGTCGACATTACATACATTAATACTGTATGTAACCATCACCACTATCCACTTCCTGAACTTTTTCACCTGCTCAAGGAGAAATTCTATAACCATTGAACCATGCTTCCTCAATTCCTTCCCCCCATCAGCTTCTGTTAGACATTATTTTACTTTGGGTCTGTATGAATTTTCTTTTTCTGTGTACCTCTGGTAGGTAACATCATAGCACATTTTTCCTTTTGGTCTGGTGTATTTCACTTAGCAGTTTTCAAGGCTCACCCATGTTGAGGCATGTGCCAGGATTTACCTCCTTTTCAAGGCTGAATAATATTCTATTGCATGCATATACCACAGTTTGTTGACTGAGTCATCTTTTGGTGGATATTTAACTTGTTTCTGCCTGTTTTATTATTATAAATAATGTTATATAACATTTGATAAAAGTATCTATTTGAGTCTCTCTTTTGAATGTTCAGCTGCATATCTAGAAGTGACATTTCTGAATCATAAAATCATACAGTATTTAATTTTTTGAAGGATCAACAAACTGCTCTCCCTACTGGTTGCATAAGTTTATATTCTGATCAGCACTACATGAGGGCTCTTACATAGCTTTTAATAAAAGCAATAGATTGGAAGCAACCTAAATACAATCAATAGGCCACTGATTAAATGAGTCACAGTACATCACCAAGTGAATATTATGCAACAAAAAACAACAGGGACTCTGGATGAATAACAAAAGACAATCCATGCATTAAGTGAAAAAGCAACTTACAGAACAGTGGGTACATTAGGCTATCAATTATGTAAAAAAGAAGAAAAATATTTGTATATGTAAGTTTGCTGAGAAATATACAAATATTGGTGTTCAGGTAATTCAGACTAATTAGGAAGTTAGTCACATTTGTTGCTTCCCAAAAGAGGAATAGAGCAGTGGGAGCGGGAGCCAAGGAAGACAGAGTCATTCCTTTTGAATTTCAAAGCCTGTGATCTATTTAAGTATTAAATAAATAAAATAGATCACATTTTCTTACAAAAGTGCATGTGGCCTTTCTTCCCCCTGGGAAGTACAGAGGCACCTTCCACCTGCAGAGACACAGGCACCTCTCAGACAAGCTCCTTCCTATCCTTTGCCCTACCATAACTTCTCTCATCCTTCCTGGTTCCCCAGAACAACCACCAGGGCCCAGAAGCTAAGGTGCTCCCTCCTGACCCTTTGCTTTACCTCCCCGCAGGGGAAGGAGCACTTCAGAACCGCTTTTGAAAGCCAGAACCTTGCTCCAAGCCTCTGGCAACCATTTTCTCAAAAAAAAAAAAAAAAAAGAAAAAAGAAAAAAAGAGTAGAGAGAGGAAGTAAAAATGTCAACAAAACACATTGAAAATAAAGCTCTCTCCTAATATGGTAAAATCGCAAATTCAAGTGAAGGCAAATATGAAAGTGACCCATCCCAGCTTCTGACCCTGTTGCTATGACCCTGTGTCATTAGCACTCTAGGTTAGGAAATGGTAGTAGCGTATATTCAAAAAACCACAAAAAATGGCACAGTAGCTCATCATTATAGGAAAAACGATAATAATGACAGAAGTCAAATGCTTGTCTTTCTATCGTCTAACTAAACCAATTAGTTCAACAAATATACTTATTATATTATGTACATTAAATGATTATTTCCCAGAGTCCTATTTAAGCTCATGCAAAATATTGCCAAATTAGATTCTTTGTTGATTCTAAGTCCTGAATTAGTTATATGTGCTTTGAGCCATGTGTTTTATTTTTGTCTTTCTTGAAAATCCACAGTTGATAATCACAAACTCCAGCTGAGATAAAATATTTTCAGTATTTTTAAGTATCACTAGGCTGAAAACATTGCTTGTGGCATGGGTGTGCTCACACATACACGGACACACACTCTGGCGAGTCCTAGACTGTAGTCCACTATTTTGAGAGTTCTCTGCCCACTAAGGTATAATATTGACACTTATCTGGCCTATCTTCAAAATGCTAACTCAGTGATAGCTTTCATGCTAGTCTCCAAAGTTGGGTGTGACTAAAGAACTAATACAATCCTTCCAGTTCTCTACTTTCAGAGTTCATGTGGGAAGAATGGGGGGGAAAAAAAGGAAGAAAAAAAGCCAGTGTGGAAAACACATGCTTTCATAATCTTGAGTAAGGTTTTAAATTACTCATTCAATGAATTTAATCAAAGTGGAAATATTAATATAGCTATCTCAAAACCTGTAGATTTAAAAGATTTAATGTGACAGCTTAATATTTTCATGAACAGGGCAAGGGGCTAATAATCAAGGAAAAATGTAATGGAACCTTTTTGGAGCCAAAACATGTGCAATAAGGATTCCAAATGGTGCCCAATAGCAAAAACTTTGCTGTTTACATATTCAGCTGGTGCTTAACCAACAATTGCCCTATGTGTTTTATAGGAAAAGTGCTATTGGAATCAACAGAAAGTAATGCACTTACTGTTCCTCAATATTACTATGCTATTCAGCTGGAAATTTTTCACTGTAAGGGCTTTTATTCACTCCTAATGAAATAATTTTAGTCATACAGTATCAATAACCAAATGACAAAAAATGTGTACTATATATCATAATGTTAAATCTGAGTTGCCCTTAGGTAATCAAATCTTGCTTTTAAGTGTCTATATAATTAAATAATAATTTTAAATTTACCACAAAATGAAATGTAAATGAAGATGAAAAACTATAATTGTCTTTCTTATAGTCATTCAGTTAAATACTTGATATTTTATTAAATTTCATCAGTTAAAATATTCCTTTCATAATGCGCCAATGAAAATAGTCAAAGCTTTGGATGACACTGAACATTGACAGTGAAATGAGAGAAAAATGTTTGTTTCTGTGATTATGTGGGTGCATTTAATTCTATTATTAGAGAAGAAAATGAAAACATTACCCTGAATCAGTAATGTGAACTCACTGGTGTAACCCTGTTTCAAAAGCAGAAGTTTCTGGATATTTTGAAATAATAATAAACATATAAATTGTCATTTTCAAACACACAGTCTAAAGATCAGAGGTTTGCCTCACAGGAAAAAATAAGTCAAAGCTAATGCAAGACTGTTATTGAGTAATAATTTCAGCAAACATCTGATTTCAAATTCACTAAAAGTAAGATATTCACAGGTATGGCGATCGCCTTTCATTTTGATGCAGCCAAATATAGAGCTGTGAAAGAGTAACATGAAAAAATATGTAGCATGAAAAGAACAGCTTTAAATATGTATAACTACATCATCTTATATTTCGTTGGATGCAAGCAACTTGAGAAATAATTCAATAGAGTTGATTTATCCTCTAGTTATAGCATAAATACATTCTCCCTCAAATGAACAAAGACTTGGTCAACTGCATGCTAAATTATTTAAACTGGAAATGCATATTCAGGACAAGTGCTCATTTGATATTGCAAACAAAAATAAATCTGAATATGAAAAATTTCAGTCATAAACAGTGGAACATGAATATATTAAACTATTGTTATGGTAATTGTTTTTGTTTTGTATTTACTTATCTGCTTCTTTGGTCTGCTTTGCTTGTTGTAATTTTCTTGCCAAAGCAATAGTACTTGAACACTATGAGGTCCCTCTCACAGGACAAATACCTGATCAATAAAACAACCTACTTCACAAAAGAGTGTGATTACATTTTTACTTCTATTAGCAACATATTACTAAATTTAAATGTATAGAATATTAGGGATTATAAGATATAAATCATATTTCATGTAAGCATACGAAACATTCACATTTAATATTTGCACCTACTGTATATGCTTAATCTTAGATATGTAAATACAATTTAAACATATAAAAATTCAATGACAATTTTACAACTGTTAAGAGGGCAAATTGAAATGAAGGCTGATACCCTTGAAGGATTTCTTTATAAAACCTTAATATTTTAAGTTACAATCATCAAAATATTGTCCTTTCACTAAAAAATTCCTCATTTCTTATATGGCTTAGTATTTTACGTGTAAGGTTTAATTGATTTAATATTAAGACTGAAGAAATTTCCCTATTTCCTATAACAATGCGAAAATTAAACACTTGTTTAAGCACATTTCTTATCAAACACCAAGCATACTCTTTATGCTAATAAAAGGGAAAAAGAAATGTATTAATGCTCTATGGAAAGTTTTCTTCCTTCCAAAAGAGAATGTTGTTTGAGAAAGTTACTCATTAAAAGGGGGAAACCTTAAGAGGTAGAAATTCTAGGTTTTATTCCTAACATTCAATTATTGCTCCAACCACTTTTTCAGTAATGCAAACTATTAATTTATAAATATTAAGCTTTTCACAGTGGCAAGTTTCCAAAACGCACAGGATGTCTA
>PVJA010006380.1:35000-72500 GCA_004027025.1 Myocastor coypus
GAGCACTTTTTTCCTGATGGGCTAAGGGAGTCTAATAAAGATACATCATTGCATCCATAAAAAATTATCTAACTCAGATTTATGTTTTTAAAAATTGCATTTCTCTATTGCCTATCACAGCAAAGTAAAATTTAAATTACTTCTCAACATACATCAGGGTAGTAAGTTAAGTTTGTAAGAATCTTGCTAATTTTTTAATGAAATACTGTAGAGATTTCAAATGTTTTCCATGTATAGAAGCTTTTGTCATTTTTTCAAATTTCATATTTATTTTTAATTTTTATTTTAGGGAAGGGTTTATAGGGTGTTTAGGGTCTCACTACTAGATTGGACTTGTAGTGATCCTCCTGTTTACAGCCTCCCATGAACTGGAATTACAGGCATGTGCCACCACACCCAGTCTTGACTCCCTCTCAGCTCACCCCAGGGGACAGGGCCAGCACAGTAGGTGCTTTAATCCGCTGAGCTATTTGACCTGCCTTTATAGAAGCTTTTCTTAATTGATATGCAACATCAAGATTTTATGAAAATATTAAGAAAGAATAAATAAGGAGTACTCTATGTTTAAATCCTTATGTAAGCCAGGCATGGCGGTGCATGCCTGTAATACCAGCACTTGGGAGACTGAGGCAGGAGGATCAGTGTGAGTTCAAAACCAGCCTGGGCTACAAAAATGAGTTCAAGGCCACCTTGAACTGAATAGCGAGACCCTGTCTCAAAAAGGCAAAAATAATAACCAAAAAACAAATCCTTATGTGGACAGTATATGTGACTTTATTGTACATAAGTTTGGCTAAGTACTGAAATCTTGAAAATGAATTCAAAGTTAAACAAGCATAGAACAAGAATCACCCATGGGTCATCCTAGACTAAGTATGTGAATATGTTGGACTTGTTTAAAGGGCAAAGAACAGAATGGTTGCTTATTGTATTGTCTCACAACATAGGCTATCTTCTACCTGTATAAAGACCTGAACTACAGTGAAATCTCAGCAACATGAATCTTGGAAGAGAAAGGAACAAAGAGGATCTACCCAAGATGACAAATGATGTGTGTTTCCAATGTTTGTTTGGAGAAACCTCAGGAGTACAAATTTGTAACATTCAGAGGGCACAAAGAGCTCAGTAATTTGTAGTAAGGTTTCCATTGTAATCCTGTTGAATGAGATCCATGAGATGAAATCAATCAAACGGTCAATGTCCAACTCAGAGCAGACTAGAGATCTGCATTCTTTCAATCAAAGACTAGAATTGTTCAATGAGAAAATTCCTTAGTTCTTTTTTCATTTTATGTATTTGGTACAGGATCTCACTATGCAGCTCAGACTCAAAGTGATCCTCCTGTTTTCAGCCTGCCCAGCACTCTCAGACTCGGTTGCTAGCTCAGTGCACACTGGGGTGGGCCAGCACAGCATGTGCCAGGGTTCGAACCCTAGTCCCTTGCTTGCCTAGGCAGATGCTTAGGCCACTGAGCTATCTTGAAGGCCCTCAATGGGAAAATTAATGGAAGCTTTCTATCAAGCACACAGGCTTATAAAAAAAGTAGGGAATGCCTGTGTGATTTGATGCCTGTTTGGAAGAGGGGGCTGACATTGCTAGTGGGCTAAAGGACACACTCTCAGTATCTGATGACTTCACTCTCAACTTCTTTCACTCTCAATCTCCTCTTTCTGAGGAGATTCACTCCCTAAAAAAGTAAAAAATTAAACAAAGATATAGGTATACAGGTATATTTCATGCTAAACTAATGGGGGAAAAAACTGGTGACAGCTTTATCTATTAAGTTAACATTTAAATCAACTTATCGCAAGCCCTGTGAATGGAGTTTCCTGAGCTCTTTCAGAGGAGGCCAAAGAGTAACAATTCACTAGAGATAGGGCTCTTTATAAAAACTGGCAAACTGGTGGTATGACTATGATCTGTGTCCTCCAGTAGTTGTTAGGCTACTGATTTTCACAAATGATGTGATCACAGAGGTTCTGGTTTTTAAGACTACTTGTGCTGGGCCGGGTGTGGTGGCGCATGCCTGTAATCCCAGCACTTGGGAGGCTGAGGCAGGAGGATCAGTGTGAGTTCGAGACCAGCCTGGGCTACAAAAGTGAGCTCAAGGCCAGCCTGAACTGCATAGTGAGACCCTGTCTCAAAAAAGACAAAAAAAAAAAAGACTACTTGTGCAGACCCTTATGCTTACCTTTAGAGTTCTTACCAAAATCCCAATTTTTTTCAAATTCTAGCTGTCTAGAACTTCCTCTGCTTTGATCTGTCACTTCAAAGCAAGGAGTCAGTAGACTTGGCTTTGATTTTTCTTCCTGGTGATGTAGCCTAGCAACTATCTCCAAGAAAAGCAACTATAACCTCAGAGGTCTCCTTACATTTGTTTTATTTCTCTTAGGGGTTATAGTCTTATACTATTTGTTGTTGGATCTCTGAAGTGGATTTCTTTGTTAGTTATTTATTATATAAAGTAAATTGCAATAGCAATTAATTCTTGTAGAAGGAAGTAGAAGTCTTAAGGGTTTATTAATATTTTAAATTGAAAAGGCATAATTATATACAAATTTATTAACTACAAAGTGGTATCTTGGTCTATATGTACAGTGTAGAGTGACTCAATATTTTTAATAACAAATCTGACTCTCCCTTTTGTGACATACATTCATCTGGAGAAACATCTACTTCGTAACACCAAAGTTAAAGTCCATTAAAGTACTTTTCTTGACCCCAATCTTTAAAGCCATATAATTGTATCATGAAATACTTGTTTTTTGGTCTGGTCCACGTGCCCGCCGGGCAAGGACCCTCAGCCTGCCTCCCCCGTTTTTTCGGCTCCTCCTCCTCAACTTCCGGTCCGGAACCCATCTGGCCCGCAAGCCTGCCAGGTAAGGACCCTCGGCCCTCCTCCCGCCTTTTGTTCTGGCTCCTCCTGCTCGAGTTCCAGTCCCAAACCCATCTGGTGTCTCCTCTGGCAACCCATCTGGCCCACGAGCCTATGAGGACTCCTCAACTCGAGAGTGCCAACTCTACCCACAGTCCCAAACCATGGAGCCTCACAGCAGCCAGTAGCCTGAGCTCTGACATGCAGCTGGGCACTTCTGGAGGGGAAGCAACTTGGGGGACCCAGAACAAACTTCCATAGATGCTAACAGCATAACTTCACCAAAGTGCAGAGATCATTTCCATACGAAATGATAATGACAAGGAGTAAGATGCAATCTCAAGCCCACCCAAATCAAATACAGGAGACACTACCATGGAAGAAAACGGGAATCATGCAGATGAAACCTCTGAATCGGTAACATCTGAGGTAGACAGATAACTGCAGAAACGTATAGAGCAACTCAAAATAGAGATAACATCTGAAGTAAAAAAAGAAATGCATGAAGTTGGAAAGACAACTGGAGAAATGTATAGAGGAAACCAGAGAAAAAATAATATCTGAAGTTAAGAAAGATATGTCTAAATTAATAGCATCCAAAGTAGGGGAACAACTACTGAAAGACAGAGAGGAGAACAGAACAGAAATAATCTCTGAACTAGAGACAGAAAGGATAACTATAGTGAGAGACCTCAATACTACTAAAGAAGACATCGATAAAAAATTAGAGGAGAATAGAAAAATGATGGATTCCCTATTTGAGCAATATAGGAAAGAAATAGATCACATGAAACAGTTTCAAGGGATATACAAGAAAATAAAATCTCAAACACAAGTTGGCTAAACCATATGAACAAAAGTGAAGATAGATCTTGAAGATACAGCCACAGCCAGTGAAAAAGTAAGAAAGTATCTCTTAAAAACAACTAGGATGCAGGAAAAAATAATTCAACATCTGCAAGATGATGCAAAGATGAACAAAGTGAGATTAATAGGAATCAATAAGGAGTCAATACAAATAATATAAAAAGAATATGGGCAGAAGTAATAGCAGAAAACTTCACAAATATGAAAACCAATTGGACATTCAGTAACTGAAGCATACAGAACTCCAAGTAACATCAACCCAACTAAAAACACACCCAGACATATAACAGTCAAGATACCAGAAATCCAGCAAAAGAATAATATACTAAAAACTGCTAGAGAAAAGAAATAGATCACATTTAAAGGAAAACCTATCAGAATAAAGGCGGATTTCTCTTCACAAACCATGAAGTCAAGAAGAACATGGAGCAGAGTGCTTAAAGTCCTGCATGAAAACAAATTTCAGCCCAGACTACTATACCTGCAAAACTCTCCTTCAGGTACAAGGGAGAAGTGAAATATTTCCATGACAAGGAAAAACTAAAGAATTTCGTTATGGCAAAGCCAACACTACACAGTATTCTAACAAATAATTTAGAGAGGGACCAAAAGAACCCAAATTCAACAAATGAGAACAGAAAGATCCCACCAAATAGAGTAACCAACTAAACATAGGAGAAAAAAATTATAAACAGTAGCAAATAAAAGTCATGTCAATCATAAGTCAATGCATTTCACTTATAACCACCAATGTAAATCGACTCAATTCTCCAATTAAAAGAAGTAGACTTGCAGAGAGGATAAGGAAACAAAGCCCAACAATCTGGTGTATATAAAAAACACACTTAACTCATAAAGAAGCTCATGGGCTTAAGGTTAAAGGTTGGAAAACAACACTACATGCTCCAGCACCTCAAAAAAAAAAAAGCAGGTGTAGCAATCCTGTTTGCAGACAGTTTGAACTTCAAACCAAGACTGATCAAATGAAATAAAGAAGGCCACTACATATTGGTTAGGGGAAAAATTCATGATGAAGAGGTAACACTCATAAATATATATGCACCCAACACGAGAGCAGCAAGTTATACAAAATAAACCTTAATGGACATGAAAAATCTCATATCCAATACCACAATCTTAACAAGAGACCTCAATATCCCCTTATCTGAAAAAGGCAGGTCAAGCAGAAAAAAAATTAGCAAAGAAGTAGCAGAACTGAACCAGAACTTGGAACAGCAGGACTTAATTGACATACACAGAGTGTTCTACCCAACCACTTCAAAATACACATTTTTTTCAGCTTCACATGGAATGTTTTCTAAAATAGATCACATATTAGTCCATGGATCATACTTAAGTATATGCAAGAAAACAGAAATTATCCCATGCATATTATCTGACCACAGTGCAATCAAATTGAAAATAAATGACAAAAGAAACCATAGGAACTCCAGGAATACATGGAAACTAAACAACACTCTTCTCAGTAACCAGTGTGTTACAGATGAAATTAAACAATATCTTGAATTTAATGAAAATTCAAACACAACCTACTGGAATTCGTGGGATGCAATGAAAGCAGTTCTTAGAGGGAAATTTATACCTCTGAACGCACACATTAAGAAAATAGAAGGGGAACAAATAAAAAATTTTACGCAGCACCTAAACCAACTAGAAATGGAAGAGAAAACAAAATCCACAGCCCAAAGGCACAAGAAAATTATAAAGATTAGAGCAGAAATTAATTCAATTGAGACAAATAAAATGATACAAAGAATTGATGAATCCAAAAGCTGGTTCTTTGAAAGATTAAATAAGATTGATAAGCCCCTAGCTAACCTCATCAAAAAGAGGAAAGAAAGGACTCAAATTGAAGCAATAAGGAATGAAAAGGGTGAAATTACTACAGACCCAGCAGAGATTCACAGGATCATAAATAGCTACTTTGAGAATCTTTCTTTTCACAGAATTGAAGACACAGAAGAAATGGACAGATTCCTAGAAAAGTATAAAGTACCAAAACTGAATCAAGAAGATATAAGAACTCTCAAAAAACCCAATAACAGTCAATAAAATACAAAATGTAATAAAAAGTATACCGACAAAGAAAAGTCCAGGTCCTCATGGATTCACAACTGAATTTTACAAGAAATTTATGGAAGACATAATCCCAATGCTGCTCAAACTCTTCAATAAAATTAAAAAGGAAATGATCCTGCTAAAATCATTCCTAGAGGCAAGTATTACACTTATACCCAAACCAGAGGGAGATACAACTAAAAAAGAGAACTACAGGCCAATTTCTCTCATGAACATAGATGCAAAAATTCTCAGTAAAATCCTCGCCAATAGAATACAACAAGTCATCAAGAAGATTACACACCATGACCAGGTAGGATTCATCCCAGGGATGCAAGGATGGTTCAATATACAGAAATATATAAACGCAATGCACTATACTAATAGAGCCAAAACCAAAAATCACGATTGTCTCCATTGATAGAGAAA
Source organism: Myocastor coypus (assembly GCA_004027025.1). Lineage (NCBI taxonomy): Eukaryota > Metazoa > Chordata > Mammalia > Rodentia > Myocastoridae > Myocastor > Myocastor coypus. Next base: position 41,251 of record PVJA010006380.1, read on the forward strand.
AGCCTTCTGACCAAGTCCAACACTCATTCATGTTCAAAGTCCTGAAGAAACTTAGAATAGAGGGCCTCTATCTCAATCTGATAAAAGTCATCTATGACAATCCAACAGCTAACATAATTCTAAATGGGGAAAAACTGAAGGCTTTTACTCTCAAATGTGGTACAAGACAAGAATGTCCTCTATCACGACTCTTATTCAATATAGTTCGGGAATCATTAGCTACAGCCATTAGACAAGAGAGAGAAATAAAAGAAATAAAAATAGGTAAAGAAGAAGTAAAAATATCTCTATTTGCAGATGACATGATAATTTATGTGGAAGAACCCCCCCAAAACTCTACCAACAAGCTACTAGAATTAATACACAAATTCAGTAGCATAGCAGGTTATGAAGTGAACACACAAAAGTCAATGGCATTCCTCTATACACATAAGAAACACAGTGAAAGAGAAATTAGAGAAACAATATCTTTTACAATAGCATTGAAAAAGTGAAATACTTATGAATTAACCTAACTAAAGAAGTAAAAGAGGTTTTCAATGAAAATTATAGTACTCTGAAAAAAATAAATTGTAGAAGATTTCAGAAAATGGAAAGATAGTCCCTGCAACTGGATAGGAAGAACCAACATTGTGAAGATGGCCATACTCCCTAAACTGTTATACAGATTTAATGTAATTCCTGTAATTCCTATCAAAATACCATCAACATACCTCACACACCTGGAGAAGTATTTCTAAAATTTATTTGTAACCAAAAAAGACCCAGAATTGCAAAGACGATCCTGGGCAACAAAGCAAGGCAGGAGACATTATAATTCCTGACCTAAAGTTATACTACAAAGCTACAGTGATAAAATCAGTATGGTATGGGCAAAAATAGACTGGAGGATCAATGGAATAGAATAGAAGATGTAAAAGCAACTACAAACACACTCAGCCACCTTATTTTCGACAAAGGGGCCAAGCATATTTACTGGCAGAATGATACCCTCTTTAACAAATAGTGCTAGAAAAACTGGCTCTCTACATGCTGAAAACTAAAACTTGACCCAGGTCTATCATCATACACTAAACTAAAGTCAAAATGGATTAAAGTTCTAAATATTACAAGAGAAACAAATCTCCTCGAAGAGAAAGTGGGAGAAAATCTTCTAAACATTGAGGCAGGCAAAGAGTTTATGGACAAAAATCAAAACACACATTTAACACTTGAAATAAACAACTGGGACCTCCTGTAGCTGAGTTTTTTTCACCTCCAAAGAAATTACCAACAGAGTGAAAAGACAACCTACAAATTTTGAAAAGATTTGGATTATAAAATATTCAGACAAAATTCTTCTATCTAGAAGTTATAAAGAGCTAAAAAACATTAGGGTCCCAAAATTCAAAGACCCAATCCAGAAATGGGCATCTGAGATGAACACACACTTCTCAGAGAAAGAAATTCAACAAGCCTATAAAGACATGAAGAAATGCTCCACATCACTAACCATTCATGAAATGCAAATCAAAACAACACTTAGATACCATCTCACCCAAGAAAGAATGGCTATCATAAAGAAATTAACCAACAACAAATGTTGGAGAGGCTGTGGGGAAAAAGGAACCCTTCTCCAGTGCTGGTGGGAATGCAGATTAGTGCAACCACTATGGAAAGTAGTGTGGAGGCTCCTTAAAAAACTAGAACTGGAAATCCCATTCAATCCAGCTATCCCCCGCCCCTGGGAACTTTCCCAGAAGAACTGAAAAAGTGATACCATAGTGATATCTATTCACTTATGTCTATAACAGCCCAATTCACAATAACCAAATCTTGGAAACAACCAAAATGTCCATTATCTGAAGCATGGTTGAAAAACGTGGTATTTTTATACAATGCAATATTATTCAGCTATAAAGAATGAGAAACTAGAAGACTTCATATATTAATGGATGTATCTTCAACATATACTTATAAGTGAAATAAACCAGACCTACATGTGCAAATATCATATAGTCTCCATAGTGTAAGAACTCAAAAGAGGAAATAAAAATGGAGAGGGATAACACAGCTGAATGGAAATCAAAGACTTAAGGGTTAAACAGTAAAGTGACTGGAAGCAGAAAAGAGTGGAAACATAGCAGGAACAAAACTACAAAATTATATGCACAGGATGAATTAGACAAGGGTCCTAAGAAACCGCAACAAGTGTTCGACACTAATAATAGCAATATGTAACACTAAAACTATGGTTGGAACTCCTGTCCTTCTGGCCTTTTTTGATGTGTGCTGCTTCTAACATAATTTCAGTTAGTTCTATACTCTCTCAAGTAAATGGTTGGTTTATAAGAAAACAAAAAAGGGTATTAAATGAGAGTAAAAGACTAAGAAAAATGTCAAAGGATGGACAGGCTAAAATTTGGTACATGCTAGTATTTCTAAATATCTGTGTAAAATTTTATAACTGTTTATCACATTCCATGGAGATTTATTAGGATATCAATAATTGATGGAAAATACCAATTCCAAGTTAAGCCTAAGATGTTTGATGTTCAGAAAGACAGTAGTAAGTTCAAGCACCCATGTTTTAGAGTAATAGTATCACTAAGCTTTTCTTCTGGAGGGCTAAGAATATAAGCCTACAGACCAAAAATTAGAGAAAAAGATGGGCTTCAAGGATAGCCAATATTTTGGCCCTAGCACTTCAAGGTCAGTGAAGACTCAGGACAGAACAGAACCTTACTATAACATCCTATACTCAGTGGTTTCCCAAATTTTCTGTTCAAGGAGATTAAGGGACCACAGAGGAAAAAGGGATTGAAGGTATATAGTGTGCCTAAGGAGAGTCACCTAGAGAGAAAATATTCTCTCAGGCTTTAACAGAGAGCAAACTGGTCAAGCAATGGCTCTAACTCATCCAGATGGCTGACACTGACAACAGTTCTACAAAGCACTGCACATGGTTCCAAAGTAAATCCTGGAGGGATCTGACTGACCTTGGGAGATACAAAAACTACATGTTTTGTTACACAGGTCTTACTTTAACTTGCCCTTTACCACCCAGCAGAAAAGTTTTAACGTGATGCATAAAATGTAAAGGTAGTTTAGTATGCTAAGCTGTAAAATACTCTAATCAATAGCTTCCAATATTGCTGGGTTTTCCAATAACCCACTGCAATTATGGAACATTTGACTATGTATACATCTACCTTCTCTTAGATCAAAGAGAAGAAATCTATTGTACTAATAACCATTAGAAAATGTATCATGTGCTCTATATAACTACTAGGAGGATACCATATGCATTGTATCAATTATTAGGAATGTACTACTAACATGTTTTGAAACTATCACATTGTAATTTCTTATTAAGAGTAATAAAAATAAGTTAAAAATAAAAATGTGTGTCCTACAAATGCAGAAAATAAAACAAAATAAAAATTAATAAAAATAATTCGAAATCTATTTTGCCAACAGTTTTGGAGCCTGAAAATGTGAGACTTGGGAGCTCCCTCTGTTAAGACTTATAATTTCCCTGTGGCTGCACCACAACACAGCAGAGAAGTAGAAAGGGAACCACTCATGTCCAGAAGGAGGAGATCATATGACAAAACCAGAAGCCAGAGAGATTCAGAGAGAAGTGAAATTCAATCTCACTTCTTACAATAACATGTTTTGAGGGGAATGCGAGTCCTTTGAGAACTATATTAATCTTGCTATAGCTTTGATGTGACTGTTCCCCAAGCATCCAGTTGTTAGAGGCCTGGTTCCTAGTATGATAGTAGGAGATGGTGTAGACCTTTAAGAGGTGGGGTCCAGTTGAAAGTCTTGGTATCAAATGAAAGTGTGCTTACAAGAGTCACAAGTCTTAGGTTCTTATGTATCTTACTTTGTTCTCTTAACAAGATTACTATAAACATTCTCTTCTCTCTCTCTCTCTCTCTCTCTCTCCCTCTCTCTCTCTCTCTCTCCCCCCCTCCTAAAGTGAAGCTCACAGATACAATTCCTGCTGGGGCAGTACACTCAACATCTAACCAACCTCCACAAAGCTGCAGCTCTTACAGGCTCTATCACTTCCCAGCATTACCTCATTTCCAGCATGTGAAATTTTGGAGAACACACTCAAAACATAGGATGGATTTAATAACTTTAGCCATTACTGGTTTTAATATTTGGATTTGAAATGTCCCCCAAAACTGATCTGCTAAAAGCTCATTTTTGAGGATGTGATTGGATCATAAGGATTCCAACTTAATCAAAGGAATAATTCATTCATAAAATCATAGCTTAATAGTATGTCTGGGAGACAATGGAAATAGGAGATTGGACCTAGTCGAAGAAAGAAAATTATGAAGCTGTGACTTAGGCATTTTTTAATCTATTTTAATTTCTTCTTCAACCCAATGATTGCTCTGGAGTGTGTTAGTTTCCTCACATGTATGAATTTTTCAATCTTCCTCTTGTTCTTGAGCTCTAATTTCATGTCATTGTGATTAGCAAAGATGCTTGATATGACTTAATTCTCTGTAAAGTTGTTAAGGTTTTTTTTATGGCACAACATGTCAGAGAATGCATTCTGTTGCTATTCTATAAAATGTTCTACATATATCCATTAGGTTCATTTGGTCTGTAGCGTTATTCAAATCCACTGTTTCCTTATTACACCTGATATATCCATTGTTGAAGAAAGAGAATTTGTATCCCCTATTATTATTGTGTTGTGATCTACTTCTCCATTTAATATATTTATTATTTGCCTTTTATATCTAAGTGCTACAACAGCAAATGTATATATATATATATATATATATATATATATATATATATATGTGTGTGTGTGTGTGTGTGTGTGTGTGTACAATTGTTACATATTCATTAATATCTTTGTTGTTATAAAATTCTTTGCCTCTGGAAAATTTTTAACTTAGTCTGTTTTATTGCTATAAGTATTGCCACCTCTTCCCTCTCTCTTGGATCTTGATTTCATTATTTATTTATTTATTTATTTATTTATTTATTTATTTATTTATTTTTGCAGAACTGGTGATCAAACTCAGGACTTTGCACTTGCCAGACAGGCACTTGTGTCCCTGAGCTATCTCCCCAGCCCCTCAGATGTTGTTTTTATTATTTTTTTAAATTATTTTTTTTCTTGTTTCAGAACTTTTGTTTATTTTTATAGCCGGCTCAGCCTCCCCTGAGGGCAGGGCTGGCGCAGCATGTGGTGCCGGGGATTGAACCACGGTCCCTGCAGCCGCCCAAGCTTTCCTAAGCAGGAGCTTTAGACCACTGAGCCATCCTGCCGGGCCCCTGGTTTATATTTTTTATTTTTTTTTTCAGATCTTGTTTTTAAAAATCCATTCAGTCATAGTTTTTAGATTGGATAATTTAATGTTTATATGTAGAATACTATAATTATAGATAGATAAGAACTTTCTATCAATATCTTGAAAATTTGTTTGTTGTTTTGTAGTTCTATGCTTTTTCCTTCTCTTGGCTGTCTTCCTTTGTGATTTGACATTTTTCGTGCAGGATGATCTCATTTATTTCCCTTACCTTCTATGTGTCTTCTAAAGCTTTGTCTTTGTGTTTATCACGAAGCTTACATAAAACATTAACTATGCACACCTGTGATCCCAGCACTTGGGAGGGTGAGGCAGGAGGATCAGAGTGAGTTTGAGACCAGCCTGGGCTACAAAAACGAGCTCAAAGCCAGCCTGAACTGCATAGTGAGACCCTGTCTCAAAAAAAAAAAAAAAAAAAAAAACATAACTATGAAAGTCTTCTTAACATAACTTTTTTCAATATAAAAATTCTACAGTTTTACCTCCCTTCCCATAACATTATTGTTACAAACAACTCATTCTATATCACATATCCATTAACTTATTATTATTACACTATAGTAGAATATAACTTAATATACTTGCCTGTTAGCAATTGCATTGGTTGAAAGTGATTTATACAGAACCATTACAATATTTAAAAATCCAGAACTTCACTACATGCTTTTTATACTTTTATGTTCTTAATAAGTACACTATGAACTTGAAGAATTTACTTTAGCATATCTCATAACATAAATCTGATAATAAATTTTCACATCTTTAGTATTTCTGAAAAAGTCTTCTATCTCTCCTTTATTGTGAAAGACAGCTTTGCCAGGTATAGAATTCTTGGCTGATAGATTTTTTTTCTGCACTTTCAGTATATCATCCCACACTTTCCTGACCAGCAAATCTTCAATTGAGGGATCTGCCGGTTGCCTCATAGAGGTTCCTTTATTTTTTTTTAATTTTTAAATTTATTTTAATGAGGAAAAAACAGATAAAATAGCAATGAAACACTTTCAAAGCAAATTAGTAGGATGCTTACAATAATTAATACCATGAGAGCTGGTGAGATAGCTACATGGCACAAGTGCCTGCCTGGCAAATACAAGGTTATGAGATTGAACCCTGGTCCTACCAAAAAAATAAATAAATAAATAATAATAATAATAATTAATACTATGCATATTGTTGTCTTCGTAGTAGTTATGCAGAGAACAAAATGCAGACCTGGTATCTTTTCCAAACAATATTAGTACAGACTTTTTATTTTCAATGAAATAAAACAAAGTAGCTGTATATCTATCATAACTCTGTTGTGTATACATATCTATATATATATACATATTTACATTTTTAAAGTTTCTAATATTAGGAGAAAATATACTATGTCTTATGTGTAGGTTGCAAGTCAAAGATACAGTATGAATCACAAAACAAGAAGTATAATTAAAAATATATAGAAATTGATTAAATGTTAATTAATTAAAATCAAATTTTTCAAAACAGTATTCCAAAATTCAAATCAAATCATGAGTCCAAACAACTTAGAGGCCAGAATGTTGTGTATCATATGTATGAATCTGTAATCAATTCAGAGTACTCACATAGTATTTGAATAGGTTAATATATACAAAGATATCAACTAGTAAAAAGTTTCCGTGGTAGTAAAGAATTACTAAAGTTAAAACATAATATAAATACTGGAATGGCAAATATATGACCAGAACTTGTAACAGTTTTGGGATAGGATATTGCACAAAGTTCTAGCATGTTGTGGACACAGATGGTGTCCATGATGCTTACTGATGGCCAGGTGTCACTTGTGGAACTGACTTACTGCTATTTCCTTAATATCCACTCTGTAAAACCAGACAGAATCATGCAGAAGAAGTTCATTTGTTGAATATGCTGATGGACATATACTGCTGCTGTATATAAAAGAATAGCTGAAAGACTGCTGTTGTATACCTCTTTTTCTCCTGTGTTTAATTGTTTGCCCTATTTGGCGGGTTCTTTCCATTCCCCTTCATGGAGTTGTGGTCATTTTGGTCCCTCTGTAGAATATCATTTAGTAAATTGTGCAGGGTTGGCTTTGTTATCATGAAATTCTTTAGTTGTTCTTTGTCCTGGAAGTATTTCACTTGTCCATTAAACTTGAAAGAGAGTTTTGCAGGATATAGCAGTCTGGGTTGGAATTTGTTTTCTTGCAAGATTTGAAGTACTTTGCTCTATGCTCTTCTTGACTTGATGGTTTGTGAAGAGAAATCTGCCATTATTCTAATGGGTTTTCCTTTAAATGTTATGTTTCTTTTCTCTGGCAGCTTTTAGTATACTGTTCCTGTGCTGAATTTCTGGAATCTTGGTTATTATATGTCTGGGTGTGGTTTTAATTGGGTTGATGTTATTTGGAGTTTTATATGCTTGTTACCTCAACATCAAATTGTTTGCCCATATTTGGGAAGTTTTCTGCCACTACTTCTGCCCATATTCTTTTCGTATCATTTGTATAGATTCCTTCTTTCTCATCGATGCCTATTAGTTTTATGTTCATCTTTGGATTATCTTACAGATGTTAAATTATTTTTTCTTGATTCCTAGTTGTTATTAAGAGCTCTTTTCTTATTTCTTCACTAGGTGTAATGGTGACTTTAAGGTCTGAAAGTCTATTTGCACTTTCATTGAAACAGTTTTTCCAACTTGTGATTGAGGTTTTAAGTTCATGTATAGCACTTTGAATCTGCTTCATACTTTCTATTACTTTCCTATATTGTTCAAAGATTACATCGTTTTTCTATTCTCTATTTTTATCAGTGTCTTCTTTATAAGCATGTAGTACTTCTTTTATTATAGGTATTATTTCTTTTTTTAACTTCAGAAATTATTTCTGATCTGATTTCCTCTGCACCTTTCCGCAGGTTTTTACTTCGGATGCTCTTATTTCAAAGATTTCAGTTGTGTGATTTTCAATTTCTTCTATGCTATTGTCTCCCTATATTTGTTCCTGGTGGGCTCAGGGCCTGAGAACCCATTTTGTTCCTTCTCTTTGTTATTTTATATAGCCCTGCCTTCTGATCTTTGGTGTAGAGCTTTGGTAGAGTCCTTAACTTAGCACCAGATCTGGATCTACCAAGTTCAAACTCACCCAGGTAGGTGTGGCTTCTGAGTTCTACTTCTTTCTGCTGCAGCCCTTGGAGGTGAACCTGCTGTGCCACTCTTGCAAGATGCTCTATTCCTGGATCAGCTGGATGGTTTTGTTTCTGCAAGGAGTTCTGCAGCAGTTTTCCACACTGGGTCTGTCTGACGGATAAAGTTCCATGTTCATGCCAGGCTTGCTAGGTAATGACTTTCTGGCAGGCCTAGGGTGATCTCACTAATGCACTGGGCCTGGTTGCTGAGTCAAATGAATTTCTGGTGGGCCCAGGGTACTCTCACATATTGGTCTGGTTGCTGGGTTAGAATTTCCTTTAAATGTGAAGAGCTGTTTTCTTTGGCTGCTTGCAAAAAAATTTCATCTTTGTCATTTGGTAATCTGAGTATGATGTGTCTTGGTGTAAGGTTCTTTGGTTGGTTATGTTGAAACATCTGAACTTTAAGAACTTAGAAGTCCATATCTCTCCCAAGACTAGAATGTTTTCAGCCATAACTCCTTATATTAGCTTCCTTATTCCTGCTCTCTCTCTCTTCTACAATCCTCAAGGAAATACATGGATTCACTTGATCATGTGCATAATTCTTTTAGGTGTTTTCCATTCCTTTTTTCTTTTTTTTTTTTTTTTTGTCTCTTTAAGACAGAGTTTTGATATGCAGTTCAGCCTGGCCTTCATCTCCCTTTGTACCTCAGGCTGGCCTCAAACATGCAGTGATCCTCTGCCTCAGCCTCCTAAGTTCTGGGATTACAGAGTGCATCATCAGGCCCAGTGTTTCCAGTTTCTTAGTTTTTCTTCGCTTGATAATTTCAAATGACTTAACTTTAATTCATAGATTTTTTTTCTTCTGGGTCTAATTCTAAAGCTCTATAATGCACCTTGTATTTCACCTAGCATATTCTAAAATTTGTGTTTAGTTCTTTTCATGATTTCTATTTCTTTAGGGAACTCTTAATTTTGTCCCCATGTTGTTTTCTAAATTCTTTTTTTTTTTTTAAAGTGTATTTGGTACAGGGTCTACAGGGTCTCACTATGTAGATCAGACTCTAGTAGTGATTCTATTTTCAGCCTCCCAAGAGCTGGGATTACAGGTGTGCACCACCATGTCCAGTCTCAAAACATCTCATTATGTCCTGGGGGTAGGGTCAGCACATGGCAAGCCGGGGATCAAACCCCTAGGCCCTGCATCAGCCTAAGCAGACATGTTAATCCACTGATCTATTTGGCCAGCCCATTGTTTTCTGAATTTTTGTTGGCTGTGTTCTCTTGTTGCTTATCGAGTATCCTTAGAACACTTGAAACCTGCCAGACAATTCATAGACTTCTGTTCTTTGGAATTGGCTACTGGAAAATCGTTTTACTCTCTTTGTGGTATCATATTTCTGTTTTAGTTATATGTTCCTTAAAATCCTGCATTTGCTGTATTTCCATCTGAATAAGCAGAAACAGAGACCAGTGAGATAGCTCAGTGGTCTAAAGCACTTGCTTAAGCAAACTTAGGCAGGCACAAAGGACTGTGTTTTGATCCCCAGCACCACATGCCATGCCAGCCCCACCCTCAGGGTGGGCTGAGCTGGCCCCCCAAGAAAATTAAAAGACAAAAAATAAGCAGAAACAGTTTTAGTCTTTATTGAAGACTAAGGATTCTGGGGACCTCTCACATCTTTTGTATGGATAGATCTATTCTCCTTTCTTACCCCCACCTACTTTGAGAGGAAGTCTCAGGATTATATTTCTTCTCTTTTTGTTGCAGAGTGTTTTTTAATTTTTTTTATTTTTAAATCATACTTATTTTACTTTAAAATTACACTAACTAAAAACATTGAAAAAATTCACAAAAAAAGTTTTAAAAATATAACATTCAGTGTTGCTTCTTTTCTGTTTTGTTTTCCTTTTCTTTCTGTCTGTCTTTTTGGGTTTTTTTTTTTTCTTTCTTTCTTTCTTTCTTTCTTTTAATCTACAAAGACAGACTAATTGCTAAGGATCTCCACATTCATTTTCCACAAGGTTAAGAATCTTCTCCCAATCCTGCATGATCAAGTCAGCTGTCAACAGGTCTGTCAGAGGCCCACTGATGACATCCACAGAAACCTACCCACGGTACCAGCCGGAGTCAAAGGAGAGTCACATAGAGCACTGGGCTACATGTGCTGAGGCAGCCACAAGTGATGCACCTATGGGACTCCTGAGACTCATGGGTTAGCCAGTTGATGGAGCTTATGAGTTGGTTACTAGAAGTTATGTCACTTTGCTGAAATCCTTATTATAGTTATTATGACCACTTTCCCTTTTTACATGACCATAGTTGTCTGTACCCATGCTAAATCCCTCAGTATTCTAAGTGAGGCGAAAAATACATGAGCTGTTTGGGTAACTTTTCACATAAGCTTGGAAACTTAGAAATTACTACACTTTCACTTTCTCCCATAGGAGAAATTAAGGACCAAATGAAAGTTGCTTTTAGCGCTGAGTTGAGCTGCCTGACAGAAAAGATGGGGAAAAATGAAACCACTTTATTATGCTATTCAATGCTCCTGTTCTGAGGGTTTTTTGTTTTGTTCTGTTTTGTTTCTTTTGTTTTTGTTGTTTTTCCACAGAAGTTCTACACAGCACTCTTGGACTCTCAGAAAGCTATTATAATTTCTGAGGAGTTATTAAAATTGGCATCTCTGTGGAAGAATGAGGACTAAAAACTATTATTTGACATCTAGCTGACATAATTCCTGAGTTTTGATGAAGTTTTTCCTGTTTTGTTTTGTTATTTTTTGTACCAGGAATCAAATTCATGGCCTCATCCTTGCCAGGCAAACACTGTACTACTGAATTATATCCCTGGATCCATTCCTAAATTTTGATACTACTGCTGTTCCATTTGCTTTCATGTAAATGGACTAACTTGAGAGTAATTTCTATAATCTTATTAATCATAAAATTTAGGCATCTGAAAGGACCTGGGAAAGTACCCAGTCTACTCATTTTATAAGCCAGGAAGCTCTGAGGCATTGGGGCAAGTATTTTAGTTATATTCTTGTTGCTGGGACAAAATTACCAGTAGCCATGAGTGAAAGAGAAAAGGCTCATTTTAGCTCACAGTTTGCAGAGCTTATCAGTCCACAGTTGGCTGGCTCCAAGGCAGAGCAGAATGGCTAACAAGGAACAGTCCATGCCAGGGCAGTACGAGGCAGCAAGCAGCAAGCAGCAAGCTTTCCTTTTCCTTTTATGTTATCAAGGCTAAATATCTCTTGGATGATCCCACCCAACCCAAGTGGGTCTTCCCATTCCCCACAGAACTACGCTAAACCAATCAGTGGCCTCGTTTAGCTATCACTTTAATCCCTAGTCACACACCTTAGATCAAGCCACCTTGGAAAAGGCTCAGGAGCATATGAGACCTGGGGCTGCGGGCTTCTTTACACAAGCATAGCACCAACTTACCCACTGTTAGCCAGCAACCACAGAATGAAAGAAGAAAGATCATGGAAAGTATAGGCTGAGAATCTAGTTCTATCTAGAAAAAAAAAACACAGTTGTGAAAATACCTCTTAATGACTGGTACTTTAACTCAGCCATTATTTTCAGCAGTAGATTCTCACACACGCTAAGCAAATGCCCTACCACTGGTACATCAATATATATATATATATATATATATATATATATATATATATATATATACCTGGGATATGTTTCAGGACCCAGAACTTGCCTGGCAAGTGCTTATTCTACTGAGCTATTTCCCTGATCCCCCTGCTTGCTTATATTTTAAGACAAGGTCTTCCTAAATTGTCCAAACTGTCCTCAGACTTGTAATCATCTTGCCTCACTTTCTGAGTACTTAGGATTATAGGAACATACTGTTTTTTAATTGATTTCTGGGTGCCGCTCTTTTCAAATTCTTTAAGTACAAAGAGAAGCAGTATACTGTTCTAGATATATACAGTCAGATCTGAAGACATTCTTGTCATTGCTTGGTCCCTGAGTAAGTTGGCAGTGCATCAAACACTAATGTCAAAATTGTGTAAGGACAGAAGATCACCTCATTTAGGAATGAAAGTCAAATGTGAACCTAACAACTTAGGCAGTTTTCTTTCAAAAGAGCACAGAAAAGCCTCAGTGACCATGAAAATTAAAACATTGACTGAAATGAATGAGAAGCATTGCAGATAAGAGGAGCTGAGCAAAGAATAACAAGTAGTTGAAGCCTCTGTATACCAATCAAGGTTTTAAACATATATTTGGGATTCCATGTAGTGATGAGGCATTGGAGTGAATAATAAAACCAAACTACAAGAATAATTCTCTTATCCTAGACTTACAACCAATCAGTATGGTAGTGCATAATTTATATTTAAATGTAAATTTCAAAACTAATTATGATTTCCAAATAGCAGATGGTAATTCACTTAGAGACAATGAAAAGAAAGATTCACTCAGTTTGCTAAAAAGATTTTAGAAAACAGAGTGAAAAACAAAGTTCATACTGGTCATGCATTTCAAAAAGTGCATTTGAGCCTGCAGATTTCTCATGGATATTCTAACTAATTCATGGGACCTAATTTAAACCAGAATCTTTTCTTTCTAAAGTTCCAAAGAATTACAGAAAAACCAGAGTCAATCTATTTCCACTGAGGTTGCTCTCTAGGAACAGGTTAGGTCAATAGATACTCTTTTATTTCCTTGTTTTCTTGGTGAGGAATTCTGGCTTGTCTTTATACATGTACCATATATCACATCACTTGCCTTAGCTTGCTGTAATGACATAAATCTCAATTTTCTATCCCATTATCAAGATCAAGAGTCCCAATATTTGTCTGGGTAAATATGATATTCATAGCTGGGCACAAATGTGAATCAACAAGGCCACCTTAAGGAGATCACAAATTTTACAATAGGCCTAGAATTGGGGGTTAAAAAAGTTCATTAGCATCATAGCTAAGCCAGTTTCTTGGAAAGAAGATCTTTAACTTTGTTTGTTGTCAGCTCCTTGTTTTTAAAGAGAACTGGTTGGAAATATAAATTCTTATTTTTACAAGCAGAAAAACAAATTGTAAGAATCGCTTTTTTAGCATTCTTCATAGAATTAACTCCCCTGTTAATGTAACTAATCACAATATTTAGAAAAAGAAAAAGACATGCTAGAAATGAAACAGCCAAAGAAGAGTGTCCCTGATTCTGTATAGAAACTCTGCCCAAATCTGTGACTATTTTATTTATTTATTTGTTTGTTTGTTTGTTTATCTATTTGGTACACAGTCCCACTATGCAGCTCAGACTCATAGCGATCCTCCTCTTTAAGCCTGCCCAATGCTGGAATTCCAGGCATGTGCCCCTGCACGTGGTCTCCGTGGTGAGCTCAGTGAGCCCAAGGGCGGGGCCAGCATGGCATATGGTGCTGGGGATAAAACCTGGTCCATGCGCTTGCCAGACCAAGCATTTGTCTGCTGAGCTATCTCACTGGTGATACGACTAACTTTCAATTCACATTTTCACAGGGCAAACTCCAATCAACTAAGAAAGGAAAAAAAAAAACTGAACTGAAATTTAAGTTATTGCTTTCTAGAGACAATTATCCAAAATTACCTACCATAGTTACTTATACAAAAATTATAATTTGAGCTGAGCCAAACTAACTAACTGATAAAGCCAAACAAATCAATATAGTAAAGAAAAATTGAAACAATAATAGGGTTGGTAGAAACATAAATGGCAGAGTAGGAAGTTCTCTATTTTGCTATGAAAGCAACAGTTAAGCTTACAAAGAATATGAGAACGAGCTTTTTGAGACCTCTAATGCTCAAGCGCATAGTAAAACCATCTTAATTAGGAGAGAGATGAGAGCAAGAAGGAGAGAGTGTGCACACACGCCCGAGAGAGAGAGAGAGAGAGAGAGAGAGAGAGAGAGAGAGAGAGAGAGAGAGATTGTCAGAATCTAACCTTAACACTTTCAGCAACAAAAGGAACACAATAAAAGAACCTGCTAAATTTTGTTTTTTCAAATTAAGTTTACTGATATATTTCAGGTGTACATAATGATCACATTAATTATAGGAAATTTGCACCAGTATATAATGTATCTTAATCCTTTTTATTCCCATTCCCCTATCCTTCCTTCAACCCTGATTTCCCTCCTTATTTAGCAAAGCTTTGTTTATATCTTTTTCTCTTTTTTTCATTTCCCTGCCTTACTTTTCCCCTCCTCCTTCCTTGGTTCCCTGCACATTAGCTTTTGGTTGGGGCAGTTTGCTTTGTGTTTCTGAGACAAGTTTCCACTATGAAGTTCAGGCTGGCCTTGAGCTCACTTTGTAGCCCAAGGCAGTCTCAAACTTACAACGATCCTCCTGAGTGCAGGGATTGCAGGCAGGCGCTGCTACATCCAGCTCCCCTTCACATTTGAACATCCTCCTATTTCACAGTATCTATTAAGCATTTGTGTTATTTACACTTTCGGCTTCTCACAAACCTGCTAAATTTTGATGAGCGTATTGTGATATTTTACTCTAAAACATTCCTACTTCTCTGGGCGCTCAGCAGCTTTCAAAATAATGGTAGGATGGCCATATTTAATTCTACCAATTTAAGAACAAGGGATGTTGTTTCATTTTCCAATGTCTACTGCAATTAATTTCTTTTTCATTCTTTCTTTCTTCCCTCTTTTATCTCTTTCTTTCTTTGAGGCAGGTTCTCACTGTGTAACTCAGGCTAGCCCTACAACTCACTGTGTAGGCTAGGCTGGTTTCAAACTCACAGCAATCCCCTTGCTCTAGCATCCCAAGTGCTAGGATTGTAGCACCATCACATCCAAATTCTTCAATTCCTCTGTTCAGAGTTTTGTAATTTTCAGTACAGAGTGCTCTTACTCCTTGGCTAAGTTGATTCCCAGGTATTTGATTACCAGAAGAAATTGTGATAAGAAGTATTTGTTTCTTTCTTTCTTGGTGGGTTCATGTTGGTGTACAGAATATGACTGACCTTTGCAGTTTAATTTTGTTTATTGTTTCTTTGATGTATCACTTTTGTTTATTTTTAATCTCCATGTTAATATTTAAATAATATGTATAAAGAGAAACATAGTTACATTTTCTTTTTTTTTTCAGGCAGAGTCTATAGACCCTATAGATTCTATAGATTCAATGCAGTCTCTTAAATTTCCAGTAACATGCTTTATTGAGCAAGACAAAGCAATATTACATTTCATCTGGAGCCAGAAAAAAATCCAGAATAATCAAAGCAACCCTAACTATCTATACCTGTTGAATTTTTACAAAAGAGCCAAAAAATATATGTTAGAAGAAAAAATAGTTTCTAAAAATGGTGCTTGGAAAATTGGAGAACCAGAAGATCCACATGCAGAAATTTAAAACTAAATCTTTATCTCTCACTCTGTACGAAAAATCAAATCAGAGTGGATCAGTGACCTGGATGTAAGTAAAACCAGGAATATTGAAACTGCTAGAAGGCAACAGAAAAGGAAAGTACTAGAAAAGTACTAGAAAAGTACAGAAAAGTACTAGAAGGCACAGGTACAAGCAAAACTTTCCTGAGCAGGATTCCATATGCACAGAAAATAGCACCAAAAACCAGCAAATGAGATTACATCAAATTAAAAAGTTTTGGCATGGAAATGGAAATAGTGTGATGAGATAGCCCTCTTGAATGGGAGAACATATTTGCTAGGTAATCTTCTGAAATAAGATTAATACCTTGCATATATGAAGAACTAAAACCAAAAGTAACGCCATAAAAATGATTTCAATAAAAAAATGGCAAATTATCTGATTATTTAATTCTGAAAAGAAAAAGTTAACATGGTCAAAAAGTATATGGAAAAATGTTCAATATCTGTACCATTACAAAAATCCAAATTAAAACTAAATCAAGATTTCATCTCAGGGCCCGGCAGGATGGCTCAGTGGTCTAAAGCACCTGCTTAGGAAAGTTTAGGTGGCTGCAGGGACCGCGGTTCAATCCCCAGCACCACATGCTGTGCCAGTCCTGCCCTCGGGGCAGGCTGAGCCAGCCATAAAAATAAATAAACAAAGAAACAAAAGTTCTGAAACAAGAAAAAAAAAAATTTCATCTCACCCAGTTAGAACGACTATCACCAGAAAAACAAAAAAATAATAAGTGATAATAAGAAGGCTAAGGAAAAGGAAACCTCCTACACTGTAAGCAGGAATGTAAATTGGTACAACCACTATGGAAATCAGTGTGGATATTTCTCAAATGATTAAACATAAGAATACCATTTGACTTAGCTATACATTTCAAGTTGTAGGTGCCAGACACTGTTTCATAGCAATGGAAAACTTAAACAATGCACTGCCCTTTCAAGCAGAAAAATAACAAAAATTTTTCTTGGTGGCCTGAATTTTTTATTATAAATATCAATTATGACAATAGTTCTCAACCTAGTTGTTTTTGCAATCTCCTAAAAAAAATTTAAGCACATTTTTTAAACATTCTTGTAATCTCACCAACTCAGAAAGCTAAAGGAAAAGATTTATAAATTCAAGGCCAGTGTCATGGTTTATGTCTAGTTATCCCCCCAAAGCCTAATGCAATCATAGGACGGGGACTTCTAGAGTCTGAGATTTGACTCATGATCCGCCAGGATTATGCGTTTTAGTGCTGATGGGATTATGGGTCTGACTGAGTATGGCTGGGACTATGGGTGTGCTCTGAGGTGGATAGGCTGAGGCAGAGTGCCTGAATGTAACATAGACAGAAACAGATGGTCTGTTGCTCTCTGCTACCCTAGTTGGTCAGTTGCCTCTTGCAATTGCTGCTGTTCCACCCCCATGAACTGGATATTCTCTGTCCTGTTCCACTCAGCCTTGGGCCAGCCAATTATGGATTGAAATCTCCAGTAACTGTGAGCTAAATAAACCTTTCCTTCCTTCATTGTGAGTGTGGGGCATTTATCCCAGCAATGAGAGAAGAGTAACTAAGACAGCCAGCCTATGTAATTTATCAAGACCCTGTCTAAAAGTTAAATTTTAACTTCCAGGAAGATGACAGAGTAAAGAGCAAAGAAATATGTTTTACAAAATTTGATGTCCAGACACTAGGATAGGGCAATATAGGAAGAGAAGGAGGAAATTGGGTCTCCTGGATGAAGGAAGGATCTGCAACAAGAACTGAAGCTTACACAGTGAAAACAGAAACTTCACCAAAAAAGAAGGTGTAGATGGCACCCTCTCCCTGTGCATGGAAACTGCTAGTGACTCCCCAGAACTCCACAAACCTCAATAGAGAAGTGAACCAGGGGAGCAGAGCAATGGATGAGGCAGACTGCTGTAGCTGGCATGTTGTATGGTTAGGAACACCTATGAAAAAAGGCAATTAGCTGAGGGCAATTTTGGAGACAGTTCCACTGAGTCTGGGATTCAAAGTAGCTGCTAACTCCACCAGTGGCTCCCAGGCTAGTTGAAGCTTGCAGCTGGCACAAGGATTGCAGTGAGCTAGATGGATATAGTCCCAGCCTCTCAGCATAAGATCATTTTTTAACTTCAGTAGAAATAGGTGTGAAGGCCCACTGGAGTCATCTGCTACTCCACCATCGAGCTGCTGGTGGCTTGCTGGGACTGACAGGTATGGATCTGTGCTCTCCCTGTCCACACTGTCCACCAGTGACAATAGAGGCACACATCTTGCATTGGACACTTATTTTTATTTTCATTCTCTCTTGTTTTCTGTTGTTTTGCTTTGACTTTTCTTCATTATTTGTTCTTGTTTTTATATGTATGTGAACATGGTTTCTAGTTTTTTCATTGTTCTTCTCCTCTGTTGTAGTATTCATGTCTTCCTTCTCTTTACCTCCTGTCTTCTACATGAGTTTCTCAAAGTTTACATTATCCACCTTTATCTTCCAGCCTTGCCTTTAATCTCTTTCTTTTCTTTTACTTCTCTACTTTTTGCATTAACTTTTTAAAATTTTCATCTCAAATGGTAAAATTGCAATCCGAGAGCTTATTTACTACATTCAATCTTCTGATTCATTTTAGATTTTGTTATATAATCAGAACTCAGATACATAAGGTTAAAGCAGGCAAATTAACAGTTACTTCAGTTTGTGGCATTGGTTTTAGGCACATTCGGAATGCAGGAATTCTGAAGTTAAGAAGGCTTCCACCTCAACTTGAGCAGGCCTTGGAGGCCAGGCAATGTGCTCCTGAGAGAACAATATGTAAAGCTGTAAGAAGCCTTTTAATGGAAACCTCAGAAGTCTGAAAAAGCCTGGAACACGGATTGCCTAAGGAAAACTTAAAAAAGGGAGCAAAGAAGGCCTGAGGGAGAAGCCATGGGATCTACCAGCAGATGAGCCATAGGGGTGCATCCATGTAAAGCTTTTGGAGTTCATAACTCATTACAGATTGCTTTGGATGCTCCACAGGGAACGACAGACTTAATGTTTGCCTTTCTGAATTTTGGACTTGATTTGGTCCCAAAGCTTTGTATCCTGTATTGTACCTTTTGGAATGATAACGTTTTTCTTGTACCATTGAATTTTGGAAGTGTTCAACTTGTCATTTGTACAGGGACTCACAGCTAAGAGTTTGCCTTAGATCTTGGAGGAGACTTGGGACTTGGACTTTTCAGCAATGTTGAAACTGTTAGGATTTTGGCAACTCTTAGAGATAAACTAAAATGCCTTTTGCAGAAAGGGATGTGCATGAGTCTTGAGGGGGAGGGTATCCAAGGGCAAAATATCATGGGTCTAATGTACCATTGTTCAAGTTGTAAAACATTAATGTACCTAGAAATTGATTTAAGGAAATGTCTGGTTGCTAAGTTAACAAGGAGTGGACTTTACTGGTTGATACATTGTGTCAACTTGAGATTTTGGAAGCTTGGCTAGATCAGCTTGGCAATTTCACACCCTGGGGTGGGGAAGGCCTGTCCCAGGGTGTGACAGCACCAAAGGGTACATAAAAATGCTGAGAAAGGATTCAGCATCCTGCTTCCTTGGAGGAGCTCCATGCTGAACAGCACCACTTCCTTGGAGGGCCACTTCCTCAGAGGATCTTGATCTTCATAGTCACCACTTCAGAGGAGCTCTGATCTTCACAGCCATGGCCACTTCCTTGGAGAAGCCCCAGTCTTTACAGTCAGCATAAAAGGAAGAGACAGAGGCTCAATAGATACCATAGATGCTTCTCTTTCTTCTGCTCTTCACTGTTTTCTGACACCATGAACTGCTGCCTTCTGCTTTGTGCTACTCTGCTGAGTATGGACTGAAATCTCCCCTACCTGCCAGCTAAATACACCACTCCTCCCTTAATTTTGGGTGTTGAGTATTTTGCCTCAGCAATGAGTAAAATGTAACTGAGACAGGAGGAAATTATAAAGATGATACTAGGGCTAGGGAGATAGCTTTGTGGCATAAGTATCTGCCTGTAAAGGCCCCAGGTCCTGAGTTCAATCTTGAGGGGAAAAAAAAGGATGAGACCAAAATTAATGCCATGGAGATAAGAAAACAATACAAAGAACTAATGAATCAGTGTTGATTCTTTGAAGGATTAAATAAAACCTGCAAAGCCTTAGCCAACTTTTTTTTTGTCTTTTTGAGACAGGGTCTCACTATGCAGTTCAGGCTGGCCTTGAGCTCACTTTTGTAGCCCAAGCTGGTCTCGAACTCGCACCTATCCTCCTGCCTCAGCCTCCCAAGTGCTGAGATTACAGGTGTGAGCCACTACGCCTGGTGCCAACATTATTTTAAAAAGGAAAGAAAAGACTCAAATTTATACAATTAGGAATGAAAAGAGTGAATCACAACAGATCCTACAGAAATTTAAAAGATCATCTATACCTACTTCAAGAACTTGTATTCTATAAGCTCTTGCCTGACAAGCACAAGGGCCTGAGCTCAATCCCCAGTTCTGGGAAAAAAGAAAAAAGAACTTGTATTCTAATAAAATGAAAAATCCAGAAGAAATTGACATATTCTTAGATACATATAAAGTACCAAAGGTGAATCAAGAAAATATAAAACTCTAAACCAGTCAATGAAATTGAGAATGTAATTATAAACTTACCAATAAACAAAAGCCTGAACCTTACTGGAATCACTGCTGATTTCTACAAGAAACATAGAGAAGACCTAATAACTCTACTTCTCAAACTCTAAAAAAGTTTGAAAGGAAAGCAATATGGGGATTCTTTGATATTCTGTTAGATGACTTATATGCAGCACCCACCTTCCTGCAGTGGATTTGGGAAACTGTCAGCAAGATGAACTATATCATTATTTCTTCTGACACAGGAGTAAAAAGTGTCACATCATTGTAGACAGGCTGAATGTGAAGTTTGTTGTGATTTACAAACTGAGAAAGGCAAATAAGTTGGAGTAGATGGTGTTAGAGGGCAACATGAAGGCCTGTATGGCCACCCTTGTGAACAACATGGCCCACACATGTGGTACCATTTGCTAGATGACCCTGCCAATAAGGTGCCCTCAGCTCGAGCCACCAAATTTATGCTATCCTTACCCACAGGATCTCTTCTGACCCAGCTATTTCTAAAATAAAAAAAAAATGCCTCCTTTGAGGCTGCTGATATCACAAACACAATGAAACACTGCACCAAGATTCAGGTAACTGACATCTCAATGATCCTGGCCAAAGTTATCCAGAGGACACACAATGTGGAATCCATGCGACACCAGTTCAGCCATGTCCCACTGTAAAAGCCAATGAGAATTTCTTTTTCCTAGAGGAAAAAGAATTTTCCTGTAGGATTTCCCATTTGTTCCTATCCAGATTTCCCATTTGTTCTTATGTCTGTTGTTTTAGCTCTAGGTCTCAACAATGATAAGATGATCATTGACAAAACCATCAAAGCTTTGTTCACTCTGTGCTCCATTGTTTTGCCTCCTAAACTTCAAGACTATTTCTAGTTCGCTGGGAGATTTGTGGTATTTCATTTTTAATGAACTGTATTAAATGTTCTTATCCTCTTCATTTTTTGGTGATCTTTGCTCTTTCAGTACCTTTCTGAGGTGACAACATTATAATATCATATCCCATTCTAGAAACTCGTATTTCACATATCTTGAGATAACATAGGTAACTTCAGACTAAGCCTTCTGTGTAAATTTATAACCATAATGTCTATGGATATTTGAGTAAAAACCCTTTAGTTTGGAGTGAATCTTAGAAAAATTATCATAGGATTAATTTTGAACTTTTTTCTTAATGATAAATGAGTTTGAATTTAACTGGCTTTTTAGTTGGTTTTTTGTTTTTGTTTTTGTTTTTGTCTTTTTGAGACAGGGTCTCACTATGCAGTTCAGGCTGGCCTTGAGCTCACTTTTGTAGCCCAGGTTGGTCTCAAACTCGCACTGTTCCTCCTGCCTCAGCCTCCCAAGTGCTGGGATTGCAGGCGTGGGCCACCATGCCCGGCTTAACTGGCTTTTTAGAACTTCATATTTTCAAGTGCCTAGCAACCTCTGGTAAACACATAACAATTTTATTTCTCTGAATTTCTGTGCTTTGATGAAGTGAAGATGTAGATGTAAATGTAAATGTAGATATTTTGACACATCAGTGTGAATTTAGATGCATTATGACTAAAACCAGCTGATTTAAAGTTAATCATTTTCTTCAAGATTTCTAAAGGTTTGCTTTTCTGGTTTCCACATCACAAGGAATCATGATCAGCAAAGTCTCCTGTGACACCCAGTGTAAGGTGGCGTGCAAGGTCCTGCACAAGAACCAGTGCAAGGGCTAGAAGTTTTTAGATCTGGAGTTGCAGATCAGCTTGAAGAACTATGACCCTCAGAAAGACAAGCACTTCTTGGGCACCATCAGGCTGAAGTCCATGCCCCACCCCAAGTTCTCCAGGTGGGTCCTCAGGGACCAGCAGCACTGCAACAAGGCCAACACCATGGACATCCTCCACATTTACATCGAGGTGCTGAAGAAATTAAACAACAATAAGAAGCTGGTTAAAAAGCTGGTCAAGAAGTACAATGACTTTCTGACCTTGGAGTCTCTGATCAAAAAGATCTCACGAATCCTGAGACCTGGCCTCAGTAAGGCTGGCAAGTTCCCTTCCCTGCTGATCCACAACAGAAATGTGGTGGCCAGACTTGGTGAAATGAAGTCCATGTTCAATTTCCAGATGAATTTCCTGTGTCCAGCTGTGGCTGTTGGTCATGTGAAGATGACAGATGGTGAGCTTGTGTACAATATCCATCTGCCTGCCAACTTCCTGGTGTCACTGCTCAAGAAGAACTGGCAGAGTGTCTGGGCCATGTACATCAAGTCCACCATGGGTAAGTCCAGCTCCTGTATTAGGGCACATCCTAATGAATGTCAATGTCACCAAAAAGATAAAAGATAAAGTTTATAGAGCTAACTCTTAAATGTAATATGATTCTTTGAAACTGCTTTGCTAAATAAATTGATGTTTTCCATCATTATTTAACTTTACTCTTGTATTTTAAAGTAGCTCTGAATGTATTTATCAACTAATTGCTGTTTTCAGCTCTACACTGGAAATGCAAGATTTAACTACTTGATGCTTTTAGTTCAACAAAGACAATGAATACTGCCAGGCAAACCTTAATTTCTTGTTCCTTGCTGTTTATAGTGTGGAAACTTAAGTGAGACCACCAGATATGTCAGTCTAGTCCAGCTACACTGAATGGGGATATACCTGGTATACACCTAGTGTAAAACAGGGAACCAGAGAAGGGGAACCAGGAAAGAATGACATACCAAAGTTGCTTAGCCTCCAACCTAAATGGTTAGCCAGCCTGTAGACATTTATATGATGATTAACTTTCCTTGGTTAGATATGATGTCAACTAGATTCAACAAAACTGTGTGGCTTTTGCAGTACTTGCACTGGTTCCAAATGTAGAATTCTAAGCTTCTCCAGTGTTATACTAAAACATCTCAGTAAGATCATGCTGATCAAGAAAAATCGTTATTTATTAAAACTAAAAAATTAAAAATAAAAAGACAAAGGCAGAAACAAAATAGCACACACAATGCAAATGGTACAGAATTTCAAAACAAGAATAGAAAATTAACAATGGTTGTTATGTGTTGTTATTGTCAAATTTGTTGCCTAGATCACCAGACATAGGTACGCAAGATTGGTCGAAAATTAAATATTTGCTCTTCCTTTCAATACACCTTTAAAAAAAGAAAAAAGCAGACACCTAAACTTAAAAACCCAATCCAAAACTGAGCATCTGAAATGAATAGACATTTCTCAGATGAAGAAATACAAATAGTAAAACTGTATTTCAAATTTACTATTTCCAGAGCCAGCATGGCATACCATATGTGAAAAAATATTTACCATCACAGGTCATTTGAGAGATGAAAAAAAAAAAAACCACTGACTGAGCTTCCATCTCACCCCATAAAGAATGGTTATTATCAATAATAATGCCAATAATAAATGCTAGCAGGACTGTGGGGAAAAAGAAACCTCCACTGTTGGTGGGAGTGTATAATAATACAACCCACTGAAGAAATAAGTGTGGAGACTCCTCAAAAAACTAGAATTAGAGATGCCATTTGACCCAACTATTCCCCTTCATGGTATTTTCCAGAAAGAATTATATCATGTCTCGGTCTTGTCCTCTAAATACCTACTACAAAGGCAACAATAGGCAATGTATCAGTGATTGTAACTTTTCTACTACCCTGTTTTGAAACCGTCTCATTGCTATTTTATCTTTTTTCTCCTCATTAAAATGACTAAAAAATAAGTAAATAAAAGCATCTTATCTGAGTGATAAACCCATTCTTATAGCAGCACAGTTAGTAACAGAAAAATCTTTGAAACAGCCCAAATGTTTATTAACTGGAGAATGGATTTTTTTTTAACATAGAAAGGAGTACTACCCTGCTATAAAGAAGCTTGAGACACTTCTCAAGTTTGAGACATTTCTAGGTAAATGTATATGCCTTGAAATGATACTTTTTTTGAAAGATTTTTAAAAATCTTTTATTTGGTATAGGGTCTCACTAAGCAACTCAGACTTGTATTGATCCTCCTGTTTCAGCCTCCTCAATGCTGAGATTACAGATATGTCCCACCACACCTAGTTTTGGGGGCCAGCATAGCCAGGGTTCCAGATCCAGCATGGTACACAACATTGGGGATCAATCTTAGGTCCTTCCAGGCAGGCACTTATACCACCGAGCTATCTTTCCAATCTTAAAACCATACTCTTAAGTGAAATAAATTGAACACATATGTGTAGATAGTACATTTCCCCAGAGTAAGAAACTGAAAGTGTAAATAAGGATCAAAACATATACTAGATATTGTGAAATAGGAATAAAATCTTCAAATGGGAAAGGCAATGAGGAAGGAGGGGAATATGAAAGGAAGAAAAAGTAAAAGGAAATGAGAAAAGAATCAAAAATGGAAACAATCTTTTGTAAATAAGGAGGGAAAGAGAAGTTGAAGGACAAAAAGGAATCAAGTTATATCATGCACAGGAAGAAATTCTATATGATGAATGTGATCATGATGTACACGTATAATGTACCAATAAAAAACATTTTGTTTGAAAAACATTAAATTTTAAGAATGTGCTGTGGTGTAGCTTAGTGTAGGGTGCTCCCTTAGTATGCCCAAGGCTCTGAGTTCAATTGCTAGTACCAAATGAATGAATAAATGAATGAATGAATGAATGAATGGATGAATGAATGGATGAATGAATGAAGAATGGCAAATTTTTACATTCTCCCTCCAGAATTAATCTTCTAATTCAAGAGGCATGATGTGGGGACCGTATTTTCCCCAAGTAACTCTGACCATCAGTTATTGGAAAAACAATGGTATTTAATGATAAAATTCTAAGTTTTCTAAGCAATGTAGAATTCCATTTCCTTTACATGTTATCCTTAGATATTCTGCCTTGAAGAATATCTGAAGATAATAGGTCTTTCCTGTTAACTTCTTTCTGGCAGTTCCTTCATCCATTATTCTTGTCAACATACCTACCAACAGTACTGACTGTCCTCATTTCTAAGTCATTATGCTGTATGAACTTAATACAAAATTTAAAATCAAAAACTACCATACTTTGACTAACTAAGGAAGAAATAGAATAATTTTGGCTACCAAACTATAAAAGCAAAATGGACCAATTCTGGAAAGGCTCGTAACTTGGAAGCAGAAGATATAATTAAAGGGAGAACTGAAAATAGGAAAAACTCAGACATTGTTCAGCACCTTAAAGGTTGATTTGCCATCAGTTATACCACAATTTCCTCAATAAAATCATTCTGTTCTTAAAATTCGTTCTTAAATTGCAGAGAACATGAACTCATCCCCAATATCTAGCAGGTTGGTAGCTTCTTGTATATCATTATCCCCATTTGTACCACATATCTACCTGTTGATGACTGTGAACTTCTTTTCAAAATGAAGTTTTTAGGGCTGTGATGCATTTCAATGGCTTAAGTGCCTGCGTGGCAAGTGCCAGGTCCTGAATTTGATGCCCAGTACTAAAATAAAATGAAAACAAAACTTTTAGATATGTCAAATAAATTACACAGAATCACAAAGGGAACAATATACTTACATAAAACTATTAAAATTCATTGTTTGATTTGTGACATAATAAACGCACTTTTTATTATATTAAATAAGATTTATGGGCTGGTCAAATAGCTCAGTGGATTAAAGTGTCTGCAAGGAGGCACAGCGGCCAGGTGTTCAATCCCGGGCCTGCTATCATGGCCCTGTCCCTGGGGCATGCAGTTGAGACTGGATTTGGTGGCATGCCTGTAATCCCAATTCTTGGGAGGCTATAAACAGAAGAATCACTAAAAATCTGATCTAGTAGTGAGACCCTGAACACCCTTAACATACAGAAACAAAACAAAACAAAAAACCTCAAATTTATCATGATTGCCTCTGGTGAACGTTCATTGGTATTTGAAAATAGGACTTTATGTCTTTCTAGATATTGTGGTTAACTTATTATAAATCATACCCTTGTGTATTGGAAATACTTAAGTCTTTATTTCCCATTTTTCTTTTTATTTCCTTAAGCATGAACAAATCCATTGCCAATTAGCTGATCATCTACTCTGCTATCAGAGAGGTTCATTTCAATGTGGATCATATCATCATTTCACTGTTCTAAGCATATAGGTTCCTTTCGTTCTAAAATTATCAAAGTCATATCAACTAAGGAAACACATAACCTGTGGTTTTAATTACTTTTAATAAAAAATAACAATGCAACAGTTTCAAAACACATTAGTAGTACATTCTTAATAAGTGACACAATGCTTGTTGTTGTCCTGGTACTAGATATTCAGAGCACAGGATGCAAACATAATAATATTTCTAATCATGATTGGCACATAATTTTCTTATCATTGAACTAAGAAAAATAGTTGTGCACATAATCCAATATTCCATAAATGTAGTGGGTTATTGGCAGAACTAGCAATGTTGGAAGTTGTTGATTTAAGCCTTTTACAGCTTAATGTACTAATCTAGCTTTACTTTTTTATTCCTCGTGGTTAAACTTTTCTGCTGGGTGGTTAAGGGTAAGTTAAAGCAAGACCTGTATGACAAAACTCATAACTTTTGTATCTCACAAGGTCAGTCAAATCTCCTCAGTATTAACCTTGAAACCATATACAGTGCTTTGTAGAACTGTTTTCAGTGAGGTCAGCTGTCTGGATGAGTCATGGCCATTGCTTGACCAGTTTGCACAGTGTGAAAGCCTGACAGAATGTTTTCTCCCCAGATGACTCTCCTTAGGCACACCATATATTGTCAATCCCTTTCCTCTGTGGCCCCATAATCTCCTTAAACATAAAATTTGGGACACCCCTACGTTATAGGATGTTACAGTACAGGTTCTCTTATGTCCTGAGTCTTCACTGACCTTGAACAGCTTATGTCCTTATGAGAAATTCAAGTAGCCTACAAGTCCATGAAGAAATGCTCCGCATCACTAGCCATGTCTCTTATGTCTCTTATGTCCTGAGTCTTCACTGACCTTGAACAGCTAGGGCCAAAATATTGGCTAATCTTGTAGGCTTTCATTTCTCTAATTTTTGGTCTGTAAACTTCCATTCTTAACCCTCTAGAAGAGAAGCTTCATGATACTATTAGTCTAACATAGGTACTTGGGCTTAACATCATTATCCTTCTGAATACCTAACATCTTAGACTTAACTTGGAATTGGTATTTTCCATCAATCATTGATACTGTAATAAATCTCTATAGAATGTGATAAAAGCAGTTACACATTTTTACAAAGGAATTTAGAAATCCAAGCATATACAAAATTGTAGCCAGTCAGTCCTATGGCATTTTTCCTTGTCTCTTACTCTCTTTTAATATGCTTTAATATGTTTTCTTGGAAAACAACTGTTTACTTGAGAAAGAGTATAGCAATAACTGAAATTACTTTAGAAGCAGCACACATCTAAAAGACAGGAATGATAGGAATTCCAAGCATGTTACATGTTGCTATCCTCAGTGTGAAAAACCTTTTGGAAGTTCTTAGGACTATTATCTAATTCATCCTGTGTATGTAAGTACATAGTTTTGCTCCTACCATGTTTCATACATTACTAATTGTAGCCTTTCCTTGTTTAAACCTTAAATTCTTCATTTCCATTGAGCTGTGTTATTCCTTTTCATTTTTATTTCTTTTGAGTTCTTACACTAGGGAGACTATACAATATTTACACATGTAGATTTGGCTTATTTCACTTATGAGTATATCTTTAAGATACATCCACTAATATATGAAGTCTTCTACTTTATCATTCTTTATAGCTGAGTAATTATTGCATTGTATAAAAATACCACATTTTTTCAACCATGCTTCAGATGATGGGCATTTTGGTTGTTTCCAAGATTTGCCTATTACAAATTGGGCTGCTATACACGTAGGTGCACAGATATCACTATGGTATCACTTTTTTGTTCTTCTAGGAAAGTTCTCAGGAGGGGGATAGCTGGATTGAATGGGATTTCCAGCTCTAGTTTTTTTAAGGAGCCTCCACACTGCTTTCCATAGTGGTTGCACTAATCTGCATTCCCACCAGCACTGGAGAAGGGTTCCTTTTTCCCCACAGCCTCTCCAGCATTTGTCGTTGGTTGATTTCTTTATGATAGCCATTCTTTCATGGGTGAGATGGTATCTAAGTGTTGTTTTGATTTGCATTTCATGAATGGCTAGTGATGCGGAGCATTTCTTCATGGACTTGTAGGCTACTTGAATTTCTTTCTCTGAGAAGTGTGTGTTCATCTCAGATGCCCATTTCTGGATTGCGTCTTTGAATTTTGGGGTCCTAATGGTTTTTAGTTCTTTATAAATTCTAGATAGAAGGCCTTTGTCCGAATACTTATTAATTAAAGACTTTTCGAAATTTGTAGGTTGTCTTTTCACTCTGTTGGTAATTTCTTTGGAGGTGAAAAAACTTAGCCACAGGAGGTCCCAGTTGTTGTTTATTTCAAGTGTTAAATGTGCATTTTGATTTTTGTCCTTGAACTGTTTGCCTACCCAGATATCGTCAAGATTTCCTTTGACTTTCTCTTCTAGGAGATTTAGTATTTCTCTCTCAATATCTAGACCTTTAATCCACTTTTACTTTGGAGCATCGTGATAGATATGGGTCAAGTTTAGTGTCTGGCATGTATATAGCCAGTTATTCCAGCACCATTTGGTAAAGAGGTTATCTTTGTTTCAATAAACATGTTTGGCTCCTTTCTCAAAGATAAGGTCACTGAATGTTTATATTTTCTTCTTCATCTTCTAATTTATTCCATTGATCCACAGGTCTATTTGTTGCCAAATCATGCTGATTTTATCATGGTAGCTTTGTAGTATAACTTTAGGTGAGGAATTGTAATGTTTCCTGCCTTACCTTTGCTGCCCAGGATTGTCTTTGCTATTCCAGGTCTTTTCT
This sequence comes from Myocastor coypus, assembly GCA_004027025.1. Taxonomy (NCBI): domain Eukaryota; kingdom Metazoa; phylum Chordata; class Mammalia; order Rodentia; family Myocastoridae; genus Myocastor; species Myocastor coypus. The sequence goes on from PVJA010006380.1 coordinate 70,631, forward strand.
GGTTCCAAATAAATTTTAGGAATAATTTCTCCAGGTCTGTGAGGTATGTTGATGGTAGTTTGATAAGGATTGCATTAAATTTGCATAACAATTTAGGGAGTATGGCCATCTTCACAATATTGGTTCTTCCTATTGAGGAGCAGGAAGTATCTTTCCATTTTCTTATATCTCCTAGGATCTCTTTTTTCAGAGTACTGTAGTTTTCCTTAAATAGATCTGTTACTTCTTTAGTTACATTAACTCCTAAGTATTTCACTTTCTTTGGCGCTATTCTAAAAGGTACTGTTTCTCTAATTTTTCTCTCAGTGTATTTATAATCTGTGTAGAAGAATACTATTGACATTTGTGTCTTGATTTTGTAACCTGCTACGCTACTGAACTTGAATATTAATTCTAGTACCTTCTTGGTGGAATTTTTTTGGTCTTCTATGTAGACTATTATGTCATCTGCAAATAATGATAGTTTAACTTCTTCTTTACCTATTCTTATTCATTTTATTTCTCTCTTTTGTCTAATGGCTCTAGCTAATGATTGCAGAACTATATTGGATAGGAGTGGTTATAGAGGACATCCTTGTCTTGTACCACATCTGAGAGTAAAAGATTTCAGCTTTTCCCCATTTAGAATTATGTTAACCTTTGGATTCCCATAGATGGTTTTTATCAAATTGAGATAGAGGTCACCTATTCCAATTTTCTATAGAACTTTGAGCATGAATGAATGTTTGAATGTCAAAAACCTTTTCTGCATCAACTGAGATAATCATGTGGTTTTTGGCTTTGTACTTATTAATATAGTGTATTACATTCATAGATTTGCATATGTTGAAGCATCCTTGCATTCCTGTGATGTATCCTTCCTGGTCATGATGAATAATCTTCTTAATAATTTCTTGTATTTTATTTGCTGGTATTTTATTGAAGATTTTGTATCTATGTTCCTGAGAGAGATTAGCCTGTCATTCCCTTTTTTAGTTGCCTCTTTCCCTGGTTTTGGTATCAGTATATTATTGCCTCCAGGAATGTTTTTGGGAGGATTTGTTTCCTTTTTTATTTCATTGAAGAGTTTAAGGAGCATTGGGATTATGTTTGTAAATTTCTTATAGAATTCAGTTGAGAATTCAACAGGACCTGGGCTTTTCTTTGGTAGGTTGTTACTATTATTGTTGGTGTTGTTGTTATTATTATTATTATTATTATTATTATTATTATTACATTTTGTATTTCATTGGCTGTTATTAGGTTGTTGAGAGTTGTTATATCTTTCTGATTCAGTTTTGGTAATGTGCACCTCTCTCAGAATCTCCATTTAATCTGTGTCTTCAATTCTCTGAAAGTAAAGATTCTCAACATAGCTATTGATCTTCTGGATCTCCATTGTGTCAGTGGTAGTGCCGCCCTTTTCATTCCTTATTGCTTGAATTTGAGGGGTGTTTTTTTTTCCTTCTTTTTGATGAGGTTAGCTAGTGGGTTATCAGTTTTATTTAATCTTTCAAAGAACCAGCTTTTTGATTCATTAATTCTTTGTATTGTTTTCTTTGTCTCGATTGAATTCATTTCCACTCTAATCTTTATTTTTTTTTATTTTTATTTATTTTTTTCTTGTTTCAGAACCTTTGTTTGTTTATTCACTCATTTTTTATGGCTGGCTCAGCCCGCCCAATGGCAAAGCTGGTGCAGCATGTGGTGCTGGGGATCAAACCACAGTCCCTGAAGCTGCCCAAGCTCCGAAGCAGGCGCTTTAGACCACTGAACCATCCCACTGGGACCCCTTCATTTCCACTCTAAGCTTTATAATTTCCTCCCATAATTGGGCTTTTGATTTCGTTTGCTCTTCTGTTTCTAGATGATCTAGGTGCAGTGTTGTGTT